>JAAZTK010002556.1:0-10941 GCA_036507255.1 Megalothorax incertus | reverse complement strand
CGTCAAACTTTGTATTAGTTTGTTAACTCCTACAACTCTCTTTTATACGGATATCTCAAATTTACAATATGGAATTTTCTAAGTAGGATATTATTGACAGCTTGGAACTTTCCGCACGAGTAAAAAAGCCGCTCGAACAAAAAAAAGAGCAATATAAATAAAATGCCTTAACCTAGTACTACACGCTGAATTAAAACCAATAAGCTGAAATTCGGTCTATACAAAGAATTCGCGAAATTACCCCAAAATTTGCAAATTCATTGAATTCCTCCCAAACTCGAATCTCGCAAATTCCCAAGTATCTTACAATCTATTGTATTGACTAGGGGCATGTATTATTTAAATTATCAAGCCGGTCTGGCTCTTGAAATATTCACAAACCAATGTTATATTATCTGGATCTGTTATTTTGGACATTTAACACAAGTACTTATGCCTAGCTGGCGTGTAAATAATTAAACGGATTTAACTTCGGCAAGGTCTTCCCGCCTCTAAATCAATCCGTCTTAGTCTCCCCTTTTTCGTCTTGCTATTCCTCGTAATTTCGCATTTCACTTGTAATCCCCCTGTAAATTGTATTCGTAACAGACTTGGAGTTTAACTTTCTCGTGACTTTTTTCCCGGCTGACGAGAAAAACTCGGCTTAAAACTCCCGATATTCGTGTAGGTCACGAATCCTCATAGGATCTCATATTATAGACCTTTTAACTCGTAGGATGATTATCCGCTCCTTTTAACCCTTTTTCTCCCTAATGTACATTACCAACTTCTTCAGTATAAATAGAGTGTGTACATACTACAAGAAGGCCCACAGATAGTGTCTTAAAAAAGCTTCAGACCACTCTATCCATTTGGCCTTTTGCCATATCTGAAATACCCTATAATATCCTATACAACCATTCCAGCTATAAGCTAACTTTCAAACTTTAATCTTTATTTGCAAAAAAAAGCCCATTTGGAAAAACACAGAAATAGAATCCTGGCTGCAGCCTGCTGCATACTCCCACCCTTTGGAAGATGGAGAAAAAATAATTAATTACATTTATATTCCTCTCGAGTACTGATAAGTACACCTTGCAATGATAAATTGCAGATCTTGAAATGATTCCTGACTGCATATGCATTAATTTTGAAAAAATTAGAAAGTAAATTGCAATCTTTTTTCCTTCGAAATCTAGTTAGCTCACAAAAAATCCATTAATTTTGCCATTAATAAAATCGGTTGTGAAGAGGATATAATCACATCCCAAGTTAAAGAGATAAATGGCCTTTGAATGCCTTTGACTTTCACATTTAATCCAACACCCGGGACCAATTGAATATAAATTGACACATTAAAAATCATTTGCATTTAACTTGGAAGGCAAGAATTAATGAGTTGATTTTATTCTCAAAATACTCCTTCGGGTCCAATCTTTAAAAAAAACACCAGACGTTCAAAAATCCGGATCTGCTTTTCCTCAATTTTTACCACCAAGTAAAATGACACAAGGGCAATTCGAATTAAATTGGGATAGGACCTTCCCTGGGAGGAAAAAACCCTTTAAAATCAAGGACTTTGAGAATCACAAAAATATATAACCAGACCTACACAAACTTATATATGTAGGTAGGTAGGAGTAGTATTAAATTCCCAAAATCCCAGAGATTATTCGAACAGGGAATACATATATTCGAGAGGCAATTGAACTGGGACTTGGGGATTTCCATTAACTTTAAACCCAACCCGGCCTAGTACTCCAGCAAAAATACATGGATGAGAAAGTAGTAATATATTCGAAGCTACCTCCCTAAAAGGGGAAATCTCAGCTCATAATTTTAGTCGAGGTAAATCCATCCATATTTGCAGGATTAAATTGTCAAAGGACCAATCCGAGCTCGTGGGAGAGCAACAGGCTTTTTAACTTTATTAGGGATTTGAAGGATTATTCAAAATTCTGAATTCTCGCTCAAAGAGAGAGATCTCAGGCCCCACTACCAATTTAATAAATTGCTCGCAGTAAAAAAGAAACCTATTAAAAATAGAATACTCGAATACAAAGACGCAATTCTTATAGGTACTCCTACATATCTGATACCTATATTTCTGGCATCAAACACTCACAGGTTCCTCTTGATCCTCCTCTCATCTGGGATAAAAAAATTTATATTAAATTCCGAAAACAAATGCAAAAAACTTTCATCTCTTCAATGTAAAAATAATGAAATCCAAAAGTAAACATATTGAAATGGAGGAGAGCAAACATTACTCTTATTTGATGAGATTTCCACATTCTCAGCTCCCCAATAGTAATATACTGCTAGGAATTGGAAATGGGTTCAATCTCAAAGGGTTATTGACGAAAACTCTCAAAGACCACACTTTAAATCCTATTTATTTTGAGATTCCTGACGAGTTTTCAAGTTTTTTGACTTTTTCAATAACATTTTGCAATAGAATATTTCAAATGTGAATACATTTAGCAAAAAAATAAACGGACAGAACTAAAGAATTGGCAGAAATCCCACCTAACTCCTGAAAACCCCAAGCCCATTTTTATAGTTACGTACATCAACCCAATCTCCTCTTAACCACTTTTAAAAACACGAATACTGTAAGCACCGTACAGGTTATCAAAATGATTTGTAGTTTTGTTAAAAGAGAAATTTTATTTCCCGCAGAAATTAAATTTTTGAACCTTCAAGGGGAACAAAAAAAGCACTCTTCAAAGTAGGACAAGTTTTATCGTTATTTATCAGGGGGGCTTTTCAATAAAAATTTATATAGCACCACTTTCTGTATGATCCTGATAGGCTGATAGAGACGGATCAAAAGCAATAACACATTGAAGCTTTTAGCCCCCTTTGATCCTATTAGAAAAACAATAAAAACTTCCAATCATCAGAAATGACTCTTTCGGTCCCATTTTTTCTCCTCGAGAGTGATAAACAGAGCCAGCCCCGGGTGCGTTCTACTTTTTATTTCTTCCTATTTATCTAGATTCTAGAGTCAAAGTCTAATTATAACTAGACATGGAATTAACCTATCTTCTACAATATCTCGTAGCTGAAAAGGTATTTAACTATTTATTCCCTGCAAATAAATCATGATTTAAATGATGAAATCTGAGAAGCTACACATCTGTTTTACAACTTCGTAGTAGCACACTTTCCCCATTCCCCTTTTGCACCTCAGGCTTATCGGTTTACTACATCTATCTCGGTTCAAAGATCTCCCGATATAAAAAAATATTCGGGCCAATTCATAATCTAATTATTTATAAATACTTGTGAGGAATCCTCAGATCCTTCCCCAATACAAATAACCCTACTCTTTCACTTTGAATGTTCCATTTCATTTCACAAAGTTCATAAATCTCTTTAAAACTCAACTAGCTTGTAAAACCTTAAAATAGTACACCCGCAAGTGCCAACCACATTTATAAACCCTACTCTCTTCAATGTCCAATTGCAAACAAGACTTGAAAAGATAGATATATCCCGCTAAAAAGCTTCCGCAATCTCATTCCAAATCCAATGAACTCGACGGGAGAGCCCCGCATCCATACACCCAATTAACCATCATGAGAAAACATTCTTGGACACTTTTAAGTTTTAACCATTTCCTCGTGAGTCAAATGACCTCAATTGAGTTTTTAAAAATATCTATTGAAGTTAGACAAGTCTTCTTGATTCTTCTTCCACGTGTTCTCACCATCCCGCTTACGTAATCAAATGAAAAAAATTTACCCAACTCCACGTGTGACCCGGCTCAAATTCACATAAAACCTCCCCAGTACAGAGCTCAGCTATGCTCAATCATTAAAATCCCGGGTAGTACACGCATTTAAAAGCCGGGTGCATATGCAGCCAGCATTGCGTAATGGGCTAGAGTTGACACAATACACAAATACATGATGACGCAGGGATTTTTTTTACTAACCAAGATTTCCCGGTTTTTGCTCTTCCTGCTTACGCACTTTACGCAAAAAAATATTACACCACGGGCCAAATCCCGGGCTTAAGGATCAAAAAAGAAATTCCTTCCTAAATACCTGCCCATGTTGGAATAAATTGCGTTTCGAGCTCGAGGTTTTGGGATTGGGAATTATCATGAGAAAAAATCCGAGATACAAATCAAACAAAGAGTAGGAAAAATGGCAGCTTTATAAATTATTTCCATCTATTTTTGTGTTGGGAAATCCATTCATCTATCCCAATCCCCTCCACATCCTACACATGCATAGGAAATGCCAAAGATGATATAATATTGATCGAATGTGTGTCTGGGACCTGGATAAATACTTGAATTTATTATTTAAATATGTACATTTCATCTCAATTTGAATTTGTATAAAAATCCAAATATCTTTTAAAAAGATTTCAAATAAATATTTTGCAAATCTTTTCTCAAGGTTGCCCCTAATGCCCTTACACACACTTTCTCCCCAGAGATTTAAAAGGAATCGATTAAAATTTTTAATGTAATCCAATAAATATCAAATTCGTATGAAAAAAAATGACCAGACCTTAAATGTAACGAAGATATACGTAATACGAGTATAAATCACGAGCTTCACTACATAAACCATTAAAAGTACGATAAATCTCTCGCTCATGTTCCTTCTAAAATCTCACCAAATGGTTTATTATTGTTCGTAAATGGCGTAGCTGAAATGTAGTCTTAAAAGTTAAAATGGATCGTCCAAAATCAGTAAAATCCCATAATTTTTATTAATGGTTATTTCGGGACTAGTCTTTTAGACCGAGCAGAAATTACAAATGGCAATAACAGACGAGTTTTTTCAATTTCAAGGAAACTTCTCAGGCTTGGCTGGATTAGCCCACCCAAAAACCGAGCTAAATCTAACCATGTTTTGACCTTTCCTTTCAACCACCCCCTACAAAAATAAATTCATCTTGAACTTGACAATTATACATATAAATCCTGGGAGTTTTTATCGTTCCGGATCTCTTGCACCATACCAAAGTTTATATATTTACACAAGAAAGAGACGGACGCCGGTCGCGAGTAGACTCGTCTGTACGTGTGTAATGTGCATTGAGATTTATGCTGGGTATGAAAGAAATAAGATACAAAGAAATATGGACATGACGTTCCTTACACTTTTTAACACCTTCCAAGAATAAACAAAGATTTTGCAATAGGCATAATTTATACACACATGTCTACGTCATTAGTATGAGCATGACGGCTAAGGTCGTAGGTAGATTTGCAAGAAATCATAAATATTCATCTTGAAATACATATGATTTACACGAATCTAAAAATACATGTTTTATTTCTATTTCTAATTTTGTATATTTCAGGTGGGATTGTGAACAGAGGGGATTCTTTCCGAAGGAGAAGGTCGAGGAGCAACAGTTTAATTCCCCTACCAAGCACACCGGATAACCAACGTAAAACTTTCACCTCTGAAGATGGTCTCCTACTCCCAAAGAGTGCCTCAAATGAACTCTGTGGGAGCAACAGGTCCAATAGGTCACCAATGCCCTCGCCAAGTAAAAAAAATACATTTTTAGAGAAATTTCCAGGAATCTATCACCTCTAAATTAAATTAAATTTGTAGAAAGCCCATGCAGACCCTTCCCAAAATGCCCATCCCCAGATGAAGAGCCTGAACCCGTCACAAAATATCGAGTCGCAATGATCGGTGGACGAGAGGTGGGCCGAGCATCAATTGTCTCTCAATTTATGACTTCAGAAGGGATCAATGCTTATGATCGTCAAAATGGTAGGTGGTTTCAATAAAATCAAGTAGGCGTAATGGTTAATTAAAGCGCTCGAAATTTTGGCTACAATTCTGAGAATTCTCCCAGAGAAATCTTTGGTATTAATTAAGCCCAAAGCATTGTGTTTCACGTTCAAAGGAACAAAATAATGAATCAGAGAGACGAGATCCCTTGAAATTAAGTTATATTAATGAAGGAAATAGCCCAAAATCAAATTAATATCAAAATCTCCACTGAATCGTTCAATATGCAAATTATGCATCATTTCCTTAATTAACATTGGGGTAAATGTGCATAATATCTGATTTCTAATTAAAATTTCCCGACAAAAACAGCTCAGATTTCTCGGAGCTCGTTATTAATGCTATGCAAATCCCTTTTACACATTTATAATTGTGAATGTGCTCAAAACGGAGAACTTGTTGGTTCCCTTCCAAATCAAAAAGTCGGCGTGTCAAAAGAATGCAGTAACCATCATCCTTTGACCTTTAAAATTCATTGGGTTAATTCCTGAATACTTAGGATAAAATATTAATACTACAAATTCATTTTATATAAACCCCCGCAGATTTACTCGGAAATTCTTCGAATGCACTCTCTTTTTTTGAAGTTAATGTCTATATATCCCCTTGTAAATCTGACACCCCTTTGATTGACAAAAGATTAGGAATTTATATAGGGCGCCAGATATTATGGGAGAGAGGGGGAAATCATAACAAACCTTGAGATCCCTTTTAAGCTTTTTTCAATTTCACAAATGTCATAAATCCATCCGACATTCCTTTTCAAAATCTTGATATCAATTTCCGAGGATTCCACAATCCCTTCTTTAAAAAGATATGTATTAGAAATGAAGTCAGAGCTTGGAAAAATATCTATAATAACCTTTCCTATATCAATTTCTGTATAGACCACATTGCTCTTTTTCATATTAACAAATATAAAAATCGATAAGAATATTAATCCTTTCTCATAGCATGCATATAGAATCTGAGTACATTGGTATTTAAATTTTAAATCCGTTTCTAAAAAATTACGTTCCATTCTTTCACTGAAAGATTGAATTTTTGTTTATATATTGTTCAAATAAGCTCAAACTCGACATAATATTTCTTAAATGCAAATATCCTATACCAAAATACTGATCCTGAATAGGTATCGCACAATAAATGTATTAATAATATACTAGCACCTTTGAGGGCACTTGGAATTTTGAAAATCCCGTTACAGGGCTGAAGTATATCTAAACCCGAGCCAAATATTCCCATCTTGCAGATTTCTTGGCAAGAATTCCTAATCCAAAAACACTCTTTTTCCTGTTTAAAATATTCTCAAAATTATATGGTCCGAATCGGGGAGAAGATTCACCAAATCGGAGATGCATTACATAAAAAACCCAGCTATTTGCAAATGCAGCATAATATTTCATAAATCTATTTGTATTCAAACTTTGGAATTCTAGCCAAAAAATTTAATTCATTTCTGTAAAAAATCTTTCGATTATCAATTTATCAGAAATGAAAAATAAATTCAAGTTTCATAAACAAAAATTGAACTTTTGAGGAGAAAAATAAACCAATACGCTGACTTAAAGTAAAGTCTTTTCAACTTATTCTGTCAGTGAAATATGATAAGAATCCCAGATTGCAGACTTTAAGTAACATGTCTCGAAAATCCCTGATTTGTAAATTGTTGAGAGGAGCACGATATGAGCCTGGGGTACAATCAAGTTTAATGTAATGTAAACCAATAGTTATTTTTACAGGAAAAGAAAACACGCTTTTTCAATATTATTTATACCGCCTCAAAATCAAATATGTTTACATTTCTCAAAAGAGATTTAAAGCATTCTTTGAACTTTAAAAAAATACTTAAATCTCAATTCTTTAAAAAGATTACATTTGTTTCTTTTTTTAAATTGCAGAAGTCGAAGGTGAAGAAACGGTTAGCGTAATGCTGAATGGAGAAGAATCCGAGCTGACTTTCTTCAAAGTGAATAATGTCAAGGTTCGAACTCTTCAAGTTTACAATTTCCTCAAAAAGTCCTCAAGTTTTTTTGTAAAAAAAATTCTAATTTCCTGTAACCCTTCTTTTACAGACGGAAATAAACAAATTCGATGCACCGGATGCATTCATTCTATGCTATTCTGTGGTGGATTCGGGCTAGCTTCCAAAAAGCGGAATCGGATCTGAGGAGGTTACAAGAGATGGACCTTTTAAGATCTAAAGCTATAATCCTAGGTAAGACGATTAATAAGAGTATCAGGATGATATTTAAGTAATTTCAATTTTTTTTAAAGTGGGAAATAAAATTGACCTCGCCCGAAGCCGAGCTATTTCAACAAATGGTAAAATAGGATTAAACAAATGGAAATCTAATTGCAAATCTTGATTAAAACTTATTTTAATTTAATAGATGGTCGCTGCCTTGCTGTTTCCTTTAGAATAAAATTCTCAGAAGTCAGTGTAGGGATTAATCACAATGTTGATGAACTCCTTGTGGGAATTTTGCATCAAATTAGACTCAAACAAGCACAGCAAATGGGTAAATATATTTCAAAATGAATTCAATTCAAAAGAGATTGATTTAAAATCTTATTTTTTTCTAGTTGGATTCGGAAATCAAGAGAATTGGTGTAAAAACCGAGGAGTACTCCGAGCAAGTGTAAAAGCAAGACAAATCCTAACATGGCTCTTAGGAAAGGAAGATGCAAAATTTAAAAATTGTGAAAACCTCCATACTCTGTAATTTAAGTACCTCTGCCCTATAATATTACTACCTACTACCTAGGACTAATTTAATGCCATATTTATCAACTACTATTTAATATCAAGTCAAATTATGCGATTAATTAATAATTTAATTGTTGAAATAAGCGCATTAATGAAATTATCTTATTTCCTTTCCCCATCGACCCCTTAAATCTACAGTAGTCAAAAAATCTTTACAATAAATTTTTTGCATAGATTGTGTAACTTGCAAGATAAATACCCTACTAGGCTACTAATACAATAGATATAAGAAACTTAAGAATAGCCAAGCTTTTAAAATAATGTCTCGTCAATTTATCTTTAAATGCTCCTTTAAAAAATCGATTTTAAGCTACATACCTAAAATATTTCCTCGTCCCATATATATAAATCCAATCAAATTGTTTTCTATGAGATTTTTACTTGATTAATGATTTAAACGGTATGATTTGTACTATTTACTTGAGACTTTAAAAAAAATGATATTGAAATCTATATACTTCCAAGAATCCAAATGGCGATCGATGCGATGGATGAATGATTCGTGTAAACTTTTGGTGTTATCAAGTGCCTTTTTAATTTAATTATGAATTTATGAGATACCTGTATTGTTAAAATTACAATTGAATCTACCTATTAATATTTAGTCACAAATACTAATCCTATAAGAATACTTTAGAATATGCATTATAGCAGTCTATCAATTTTATCTAGTCATATTTAAATTAAATAGTCTTAAGAAAGATGTTGCAGTAATAGTAAAGCAATAGTTTTTAATTAGGACAAAAGATATATTATATCAAGCTATCTTTGTTGTTTTTAAAACTTTAAACCATGTGTAAATGAACATTTGAATGTATTACATTTACTACAATAAATTAAACAATACAATTTACAATAATAGCCAGTATTATTTTGAACAATCATACGAGTGCTCAATGGGGAATAGTTTCCAATAAGCTATGAAATTATGATTTAAGACCCCCAATTAGAATGTAGATTAATTTACTCACCTCTAAACATCTCTATTCAAACACTTTGTCCTTCTTCTCCTTTAATTTGTTTTTGAGGATCTCGTTCCGCTCATCCTCCTTCTTTTCATCTGCCTTCTTCTGATACTCGATGGCATCATCAATCTCTTTTGATAGTTTAACTATCCTCTCCTGGAAAAAGAAAAAAATGAATGCTTTTAAAATCATTATATTAATTAAACTTTTTTAAGGAGTATTGTAGTATGATTCATGAAATGCATATAAAATGCACATTTTTGAATGGGAATTGGGAAATCAGCCTATCAGGATTTTGGAAAGGACAGGGTGGTTGCCGAGAAAAACTAATTGCATATTCGGTCTCCCCATGGCCAATTAGTGTAAAATTGGGAATTTCAATTTATCAAATTATCAGGGTAGGATAAAACTGATTCTTTTTTGATTAATCACTGATCAGTATCACAGTGCTCATTAAAATCGTTATTAATCAAACCCATTCTTCAATTCAACACAATTTTAAATTAAAATAACAAATTACCGAATAATCCTTTTGCTTCAAAGCCCTCTTTAGTTGTCCAGCTCGGTATGGTGTAGGTCTTCCATCCAAAAAGGTGTAATCAGGTAAATCAGTCAGTGGCCCAGAATCCATTGGATTTGTTGGCTTTCCTTGTCTGAAAAAAAATCAGATTAAATGAATAGATTGTTAAATATACAGATTTAGAATATCGATATACAATTAGCTAATTAGGAGCTACTTACGATTGCCTCCAGTCTCCACCATATCCACGCGTTACATTGCAAATCATTGACGAATGAAATGACCTGCTTAAATTGGTATTGACCAGAGCGTGACGAAATAAGTTGCGGGCCAAGCTCATTCGGATTAATTTCTCCATATTTGATACCTGTGCGATGTAATAAAAATATAGTAAATTACAATCCTCAGATGTAATCGGCCATTGCAATTTATAGATTCTGAGCTAATTAGGGCCGGGTGTTGTCAATTTTTTTATGAACCTTACCCAAAAATGAATTTTTCAGGGTCTGTAAAATTCAAGAAATACATAATTAAAACAACGAAATCGAACGAAATATCTTATTAGCAATTATTAATGGACCTATTGCTTTATAATTAATTAAATGATAATTAATATGACTTACCTTAATTGTAAAATTAATTACCAAACCATGCGGTTAATTTTTCAGTCTACCACGCCGAGCTTGAGGAATTGGTTTGCCGGCTTTGAGCCGACAGACTTTAGGTCTGAGGAGGATTTTGCTGAACGTTTAAGTTTGGCTTCTCTTGGTCAGTACTTGACCTTCCAAAATCAATAATTTAATTAAATATAATCTTCGCTTGCGTTGACCCTTTGGGGTGATTAAGCAGTAGATAATTATAAAAACCACTGCTCAGTATATTGCGTTTTCATTGTATCTTGTGCCTCCTGTCAGTCTCACTTGCATTGCG
>JAAZTK010002555.1:0-10942 GCA_036507255.1 Megalothorax incertus | reverse complement strand
AGGCATTTTTTCTAGTGGATTTTATAAAATTAGCGTGAATTTATTCGAGGGAGGATTTTATAATTTTATTTTTAAAATGAACAGGTTTGCCCTTGATGTAGAGACTAAAAAAGGTATGAGTGATTATATTTTGGATGAATTGGGTCCAAAAGCATTAAAACTAAAGGATCAGGTGTCCGTCAGCTTTCTCCTTTATTTAATTTTAATTGGAATTAATATTATTTTGTTTTTTATTGAATTTAATTATGAAAATTTAATTAAGGATAATATTTTATTCCATTTTATTAATATTTTAAAAATAAAGATCATGTGCTTTTTAAATAGGCTTTGGGGTAATTTTAGATATTTGTTAACTAAACACAAGTAAATATTGTATAGTAAACTAACTCAAATCATATCGATTGTGAATCAGGGAATAGATAATAAAATTGCAAAAGAATATATACAATACTAATTTATTATTTTTATTTATTATTTTTTTTATTATTTTATTTATTTATTTATTTATTAATAAATAAAGTATAGTGAATGTTAGATATTAATTTTTGAAGAATTTTAATTCATTAATTAGTATTTACTCAAGTAGAATATATCTCACGAGGAATTATATGAAAATTATTGTATATACTGAACATTAGTAGTAGTTCTAGGATAAATATTTTAATCCCCAGAGAGGGTAATAGGCTCCACCCTCACGTATGCTAATTGTTCCGTAGTGGTGGGATACGTGCTATAGATCAAAAAAATTGTTTGATTTAATATTTTTAAATTAAGAAGATTTTCAAAAAGCATTTTAATTAAATATGCAAAATTGTATAAAAGCAAATAATTTGACATAATTTTAGCATAAAATTCCATTTAATAAAAATATAAATTATTTGGAAATTTGCCAATGAGATATGTAGTCGGAATTTCCTGATAAGTTCATTTCCTTAAAATTATTTTCCGCATTCTCGGGCCAAATTTTTTAAATATTATTATATATTGTATCGTATGTATTGCAGATAGGAACATTATTCTTTAAAAATAATAATCTTTCACATTTTTTCTGCTAAAATGAAATTTATTTTTTCTCTCCTCTTCCTTATGGCCATCATTAGCCTAGCTTGGGCTAAGTCTTCTCATCGAAGGCCATATTTTTATGGTCAAAATGAAAGACGGGTATAAAAAAATAATTATTATAATTTTAAATTATTAAATAATTTTTATATTATAAATAATTCTATTTTTCTCAGTGTAATGATATGCGGTGCCCTTACGAAGAGTGCTGCGAAGGGAAATTTTGCAATATGCAAAAAGATCGGCTCTGTGGTGGTGACCCCTGGGATGATGTTTTATGCGGAACATGTGAATAAATAATTTATAAAATTTTGTTCCAAATAAAATTCTAAATTATATATGAACACAGAAATAATAATTTAAACAAATTTAAACCAACTCTTATTTCAAAGAATAATTTTTATATAATATTCCTAGTAGGGATTTTTTAATAAACTCGTGCAAATTTAGATATTAAAATCATTTAAATTACGGATATATTCAAAACCAGGTTATGTATTACATATTAATTACGATAGTTTATTAAATATTTAATTTATTTTAATTTATTTATAAAAATCCGATCCATATCCATAACTTGTTAATGATATATTGGAATATTGTACTAGTAATAAATAAGTATTTATTTTAAAATATATATTTTTAATAATTTTTATTCTAATATTTCAATCTGGAATTTATTAAATTTAAATATTAATGTTAAAAGAAATCCATACAGGTATTATATTATAAGCAAAAGATCAAGTTCTTTTCCAAACTCTCATAGCCGTGTTTTTTGGTCGGACTTCTTCAACATTTGTCATTTCAAAAGCAAGGCCTTCATAATAATCTGAACCACCATTATTGATAAAAAAACCTGCTAGAACAGAGGGACTCCAACCGGAGGATGGAACAGAAATTGAGCCAGGATAATGTCCCGATGAAGCACTATATCTGACCCCTCCAAGTTTTGGGGCATTCTCTGGCTGTATATGTCCAATGGGAGCAGCACCCCCTCCATACACACGGAAAAACAAACCTTCATATGTCGAACTAACATCCGTCCAACTATATCCTGGCCAAAGAGATGTAGGAGAAGGCTGGGTCGCCACCTGGAAATACAGGAATCCAACTGGAACTAAAATAGAAAATAAATTTTAAAATCTGATCCATACATATATATATTATACCGAAATGTAATTAAACTTTATAAGTAGGTATAGATAGATATAAGATCCAATTTCATTTCACTTTGGTTAAATTATTTAAAAAATATATTTTTGAAAATTACTTATTTTTCCCATGTCAATCTCCATTTGCCCCAATTTTGCTGTTGTATTCTCTAATTTATGCGCTGCTTCATCCAATTTTGCTGTTGTAATATCTAATTTGGAGGTTGTAGTTTCCAATTTGGTTATTGTCTCATCCAAATCCACTTTTTGTGCCTCCATTTCAGCTTGTGTTTCTTCCTTAAATTCTAAATGCTCTCTTTCCAATTTTGTCACCGCTTCATTAAAATTGAATCTCAATTTAAGCAATTCTTGGACTACTTCTTCTAGGCTGTATTGGGTTTGTTTTTGGCATAGAACTAAATTCCGCGTCCCACACGCGACATCCTCCCATTCCCCGTTCTCAGCCTTGATGACCTTACCCGCGCTAGATACAAAACGTGCGCAGTTACGAGTAGTGTCATCTGACGGGTAGCCTGGAGCCCAGTTTGCGTATGAACTCAAATCATCCCCATTTGCCCAATGGAATTCCTGGGTTGAATCGACCCGGGTTGCCCCAAGCCAAACCCCGTCCAAAACCCCATTTTCAACATAGAGGTAATTATTGATGAATTGTTGTTCCTCGGAGCTTTTGACCACCGGAAGTGAAGCCGAGGGGTCTTGATTAAGGCATAGGGTTAAGGCATCCCCAGCTGTGACGAAATCATCGGTTAACAGATAGCATTTCTCATCCTTATATTGGACCCAATTTCCAGAAGTTCCACACCGATTTCCTGCAAATATTTTTTTTTTTAAAAGTGTTAAAAATCAATAATAAAAATTGCAAATTAATGATTTTTTTTGTGTAATTTTAGTGTACCTTGTGCGAATACAGGAAGGATTAAAAGAATGATAAACTTGATATTTCCCATTTTGTTATAATATGAAATTATAAAGAAATATTTCCAAATATTAATTAAAAATTATATATTTTATTCCGTAGGTATGTTTTACTGATGAAATATAGATTTTTTTTGTATTCTTTATATAGTGGGAGATTTTTCAAGAACGGGCACTCATAAATACAATAGATTTATTGGAAACATGTTCTATTTAATTGCTTTTTTAGATATAAATGTTTGATAAATTTAATTTATCATAAATGATGATTATTCCATGTATTGTACCTACTAATATACAATAGGACACAATAATAAAAATATACATGAACTGTGCGACACTGACCATTATAAAACTCTTGATTTTTAATATGAAATTATCAGACGGGGTTTTACACAGGGAAATTTAAAATAAATTACCTAAATAGCATTAGCTAATCAGAGGATATATCGTATGAAAAATTTATTTATTATATATTTTATAATCAGATCCGTCGAGGCATATACAATAATATTTGACAATATTCATATTGTATAATATCTGTTACAATATTCTAAAACAGCATTTTCTAAAAATTGACTGGCAAAACTCACTTCCAAAGTAGTACAAAAAATTAAATAATATTTAATAAATAATTATTATATATTATATAGCATGGACTACCACTAGGTGGAAGCACGGAGTTGTCTCATTGGGATATATACAAAATTAATAAAATGTACATATGTGAATGAGATTTTAAAAATAAATTCATTTAAATAAAATGTATTTGATTAAATTCAGTAAACATTTTATTTTTAATTTTACAAATTTTTATTCACATTTTCCGCATATAACATCTTCGATCAAATCCGGGCAAATATGAGTTATGCGTTCAATGCAAACTTTTCCTCCACAGCAGTCCTCGTAAGGGCATTGCTCATCATCACAATGAGATATTTAAATATATAATATAATATGTAAAAAATCAATTAATTATTAATTACTCTTTCTAGTGTTGATGGTGTTAAAAAAAGGTCTCCGATTAGACCAATTTCCGCAACCCAGACCAATAATGGCCATAAGAAAGACGAGAGGAAATACAAGTTTCATTTTAACTGATAAAATAAATTTTATAAAAAATTATTTTATACCTTACAAAAATATTTTAGTCTGGAATGCGGAAATAAATTGAAAGTAAATGAACTTTATAAGAGAATACTGAGTAATTAATATTTTTATTGGCAAAATCCCAAATCCACCATTTCTGGATTTCTTGAAAGTTTTTGAAATTGACGAAATTTAGCATTTTAAAAATTATTTAAATTGCTTTATTATATTTTAAATCAAATTCAGGCCACCTTTATTGTAAATAGTATTTAATTATTAACAATGCAATTAGGCAAAATATTTGAAAAACTAAGCTTAAAACTAAATAAATATAACCAATAAATCAATGATTCAAAAACAAATTTTATATGAGCAATTTGGATGTCTATGTTTCAATTTGGCAAGGAAAATCAGAATTTCGTATTATAAAAATTATATTTTTAGATGTTTTCGCATCACAATCCTGGATTTATTGACTAATCTTTAATTAATTAAATTTACAAAATAATTATTTTCGATAGAATACTATACCTATGTATTATAAGTTATGTCTAAATTTTAATATAAAATATTCTTAAATGGGGTTTTAAAATTTCTTTATTAAATCATTAGATTTAGATTAGAATTAACTCTACATATCATATTATGCTTTGATATTAAATATGTATTTTCATAAAAAGATATTTTAAGAAGATATTTTACGATATTATTGGTAAATTTTATTACGGAGGGTATGCGATAATAGTAGCGAAAGTGTGTACGGGATGTATCTATTTTTAAAGAAAAAAAGTAATATTTAAACAAATATTTAGGGATTTTAGGCCGTTTAAAAATATAAAATAAATGAATACCGAAAAATTAAATTAAAATCTTTATTTTTAAAAATTATAGGATTAAGTAATAAGAATAATAATTTTTATTTTTGTTTATTTAAATGCCATATTTAATCACCCTTAAATTTTTAATATTTTGTAATAATTAGCATTGAATTTAAAAATAATTTCTTCTAAAACAAATTAAGTGAATTCGTAATTTCTTCTCTATCATGTCCTTCCAAATGAACTAAAGTGGTGTCCCCAGAGAGGGCGTTAATGGGCTCCACCCTTTGTTGTGTTAATTGTTCCGTGGTGGTGAGAATTCGTGCAATTGGGGTGCAGAATAAGGGTAGGGTTTCAAGAAGAGTAGGCCGAGAATTAGTCAACAGCGGCTTGAACAATTTCTCATCAATATTTTGACACCAACGAGCAAATAAAACTAAAAAAATAAGAAAAAAATTAAAATTAGCTTTTGGATTTATTAGAATTTTTTTCCGAATTTTTTCCATCCATAAAATTTTTTTGCAATAAAATTTTTGATTTAAATACCCTTATAATCTGGCTTTGAAGGTCCTCCTTCAGCAAAAGGATCCGAATTTCCATTCTATAAGTTAAATTACAAAATATATGTACATTAATGATTTTTTAAAAATTAATATAAGATAGTGAGAGTCCAGATATATGTATCCGTATGTAGCAAAGAACAAGAAAGATATGAAAAATATTTGTAAAGCAAATTAATATAAACTACAATATTTTTACGCATTGGGTTAAAAAAATAAGGGAAATATTTATGCAATTTTTATAGAAAAAACATTAAAACGTGCATATATTGATATATACATATATATTTAATTTCTAATAAATCCAAAAAAATTTAAAAAAAAAGATTTTCATGCAAAAATTTATAATAAAATGTGGGAAAAATTGCTTACTTTTAGGTTAGGAAAACCCTCAAGAGGTATATAAGCCTAATAGGACATTTTAAAATTGATTAAAATAGCATAAGTAAAAAAATATAATTTTAATTTATTTATTATTTAAATTTAAATTGGGCTATGGCCAAAATTAAGGTTTTTTTAAATTGGGAAATATATATACCGGAAAATTGCTATTTTTTAGACGTAAAAAATATATATTTAAAAATAGTTAGAAAAAATATATAATTAAAATAATTTTTTTAGAATGTTTTGAGGAGGATTCGAACCCGAGTCTTGGACATAGCCATTTGCCCTATATGATTCACTTACGGAACGGTCGATGCAATTGCATTACTTCCGCCTCATCGTCCACACCCACAGGAATGTTAAAGAAAGATAGGAGCTGACTTGTGCCTCCACCTACCGGGATATTATTAAGATTTAAATATGTACATAGATATGTAAAAAATTGTAATTAATTACCGCAAACGATGACAGTAGTAATGACAATGAGGGATGTTGTGGTGAGGAGCATCTGCCTTGCTTCTGATGTGGTGTTCCTGATGGCGAGGGCAAAGGCGTATGCACCTCGGAGTCCGGAAAAGAACATTATGTGCTGGAAATTGGATGGGATCGGCACCTTTCGGCCAAGATTTAGCAGGAATGAGAGCGGATAGATATTCGCTGCACGCCCAAGAATTATCGCAATCTAATTTTTAAAATTGAAAGGAAATTAGCAATTTTTTATTAAAATATTTTTCCAAACTAGGAAATATGCCCGGATTATGCAACGGGATGAATTCTAGTTTTCCAATACACCCCTTACACGACGAAATGTCCTCAAATAAGCTCAAAATTACAACAAAATCCATTAAATGACCCCGTAGAGGTCAAGAAAGTCGACTTTTCATGATTAAGCGATATACCATTGAATAGCCCTGACCGAGAAATTTCAGATAATATTTTATTTGGATTTTTTGATCAGTTTTTGTCCATGTGACATGGGCCAGGTCAACCGGATGGCAATTTTTCAGGAAAAGAAGCCCGTGTGAACATTCTACGATTCTTTCTACACATTTCGGTACAATTTTCATGAATTTTGGAGGTTTTGTGTAGAAGGAGTTTGGTAAAATATATAGGTAGATAGAGAATCTAAACTTTTATAATGAAGATTTTACTTACAAATGCAGCAATGATAAACATTGTTTCAAATCTAAAAATAGCAAACACAAAACAATTTTTAAAAATTTAAAATTAACGCTCAATTTATTTATTTAAATAGAGAAAGAAGCGCCACCTGTGTTTTGGGAAAGTGAACATTGACACTCCAATATAGCAGAATATAAAGTTCTCCGCGAGGAAATTCAAAAGTTCAAAAAGTTGTTTTGTTCGCAGTTTCGAGTCCCGCGAAAGGTTTTTGTTCGTATAATGGGCTTGACAAATACCGCAAAATAGCAACGCAAAAATACCTAATATTTTGAGAGAAAAATAAAGTTGAAATACACCTATTAGACTAAATAATGCGCTAGAAATACCCGTAAGGTTACAAGCTTCCGCCAGGAGAAAAGTCGAATAAGACATAAGTACGAAAAGTGTAGTTTCAAGGAGCGGGAAATCCCGAAGATGCGTGAATTTCGTGAGGAGTGCCGTGATGCAACCCATAAGTCCACCTAGCGGAAGAAAAGAGTATTAGATATTGTCCATTTTTCATAGAAAAATACCAATGATAAAAGATAGGCCGAAAGTCCAAGCAAAAACTCCGAGGGATGAGGAAAATGCAGAGAATTCAAATCCAGACGAGTTGATTCCGGCGTAGGATTCTTCGTATTTCTGAATTGATGAGATGAGGACAACGGCAATGGCGTCGTTGATCAGAGATTCCCCGAATACGATGGAATAGAGAGTCTCGTCCACTTGAAGGTCGTTGAAAATTGCGAGAATTGTCACAGGGTCGGTGGCTACAAAGAAATAAGTACTTAATTTTAATGAATTTGAACTAAAAATTGCAGAATTTTCTAAAAATTTTACCAATTTTACGAGAATTATCTTTTTAAAACGGATTTTTTAAATCTCTTGATATTTTAATTCGATTTTTGGTGATTTTTTAATCAAAATCAACTTTTTTGTTCAAATTGCAAAATTAGAAAAGTTCATCTAGAAAATTTGCAATTTTTTTCAAATAAATAATTTTTAAATGCATTTTTTGGCCAAACGCTCGATCTTTTTTAAAATTGGAAAATTAAGTAAAAATTTTTTGAAAAAATCATGCAAATTTTACAAAATTTTTGGAAAATTCTTGAAAAATTCGTGAAATTTTGGTAAGATTCTTGGCCGATTTTGTTAGCTGATAAATCAGGCAATTTTTCCACAATGTGCTAAAAAATTGACAAAAATCGCAGAAAAATTGCATTTTAAAAACTCAATTAAAAATTCCATAAAAATTTCTACTAATTGCCAAATTTTTATTGCAATTTTATCGATTTTTTGCTTATTTTAATGAGTTTTTTTCACATAATATGCTTCAGATTAGATTTAAATCTTACCAGAAATAAGAGCACCAAAATATAGTGTATCAAGGAAGGTGAATGTGACGCTTGATATGAAGATTTGCACAGAAGCATACATAAATCCTCCAACGACAAAGGTTGAAATAGCAGTTCCAATAAAAGCATACGTAAAAATCGCACCCTAAAATTTAAAAAAAAATTACAAAGGTCAAAGGTCATTTAAACAAAATTTACCAGGTTCCGGAAAAAGTATTTCCTCTTCATAGAATAACCCGCATTGAAAATGATAGGCGGGAGAAGTAGGTTGAAGAAGATTTCGGGGTCAAAAGTTGCTTTTTGTTCAATTTGCTTCGTTTCGGTGATTTCCCCACGGAATGCATACCCCAGGTATTTATTCGAGTTTGATGTAATGTTTTTGGATAGGTGGAGCCAGAGGAGATCAGGTGGGGAGGAAATGTTGTAAGTTGTAGAAGAATTCTTAGGGACTACGATCAAATGGGTCACTTCTTCACGGGAAAATGCGTAGCGGATTATAGCTCCAACTACCAGACCTGCAAAGTTAAAAAAATCAAAATTTAGCAAATTTTAAAGAAAATAAGGTAGAATTTTTTAGAAAATTTTGTAAATTTTATAGAAAATATTGAAGAAATTTTCAGGAAAATCCAAAATTTGGAAATTTTTTATGAAAAATCAGGAAAAATTTGCAAGAAATTGTGAATGATTACAAAATTTTGCGATTTTTTAGCGTCACCAAGTGGAAATTTTCGCGATTTATAGAAAAATTTGATCATTTTCCGGTTTTTTGTCAAAAAATTTCTGAAAAATGCTTTCAAAATATAGCGGATTATATCGTCTATTACCAGACCTGGAAAAATTTTGAAAAAAATTCAAAATTTGGCAAATTCAATGAAAATTTTGGATAAAATATTAAAAAATTCAAACATTGGGGAAATTGGGATTAATAAATGGTAAAATTAATTGATATTAGAGCGCCATCTGGTGAAATTTTTCAGAATATTGGAAAAATTTTGCATTTTCTTCTAAAAAATTGAAATTTTTCGGATTTTTTTTGTCAAAAAATTCCTGGAAAATTGAAAAATCATTCTAAAAATTCTAATTTGAAATATTTTGAAATTAATGAATTTTTTGTAATTTTTTAAAATCAGAGAAAAAATAATATAAATCTAATTTTAAAAAAATAAATTTTTCCCCGATTTTGTCAAATTTTATCCTTACAAATAGGCATATACTTTATAATTGGAAGATTTGGAAGTGATTCTACTATCAGTAGTGCATGGTACATCACAATATGTACTATTGTACAATTAGTACATATTTACATACCATATTACAAAATAAAGGTCTATTTTTCCAACATTTCAACACGTGTTTTTAATAAGATAACTCAAGTTCATGCAGTCTCAGATAAGATATACATATTAGACCATTAAACATATCCCTGTTTTAATCGAGGTTAAATGCACTTAAATACAATACTAGTAGTACAATATAAATATGTACAATTAAACAGTATTATTTATTTCCTACATACCTATACCGTAATGCAATTATGGATAATCCTAATATTATATTAAATTTACCGTAAATGACAGCGAGTCCAGTCTCGTGAAGAAACCGCATTCTTCGATGCTTGAATGCCCATATCGTTATCACTGCCATTTAAAATAGTACACATATTTTAATAAATTTATTAAAAAATCTCATTAAAAATTCAAAATCAATTCAAAATCCACATTGATTTACCCGTAAGTGAGAGTAGTATGCAATAAAGTAGGATATTTAGTGAATCCAGCTGCAAAATCAATGAACATTCACATTTATTGTACCCGCGCGCTAACTATATATTCCAATATATGAATTATTGTATTCCAAAATGCCCCACACATATCCTTTAATGCCTTTTTAACACAGAGTCAGAATTTAGCCACATATAGGAATATATAGTAAGCGCGCGGGTATAATAAATCCGAAATATTTAGAAATCACTGATAAAAATCAATTACTCTGTGATTTGCTTTGGCTTTTTCATCCAACTCGGTGTCAGAGGGGGTTGCAACCGTGAAGGCCACCTCCAGACCAAGAGAAATGGCCATGGTCCAGCACATGGTGTATGGTGAGGGGAGGAGATTCCTCGAGAGTGATTTTAGACCGTTTTTGAGCAAAATAGACATGATTTAATGGGTAATTTGATTAGTTTTAATATCACAAAATCGACAATGATCAATGATGCTCAAATTAATCTTTATCTTTGGGAGAAATGAAATGTTTATTTAAATCAAATCTGTAAATTACACAAAAACATCTTTATTTATTTATTTTTGGATTTAAAGATTTAAAAATATTTACTTAATTAAGATGTAATTCACGCAAATATTTACAGATCCATGTGAGAAACGATTTAATCAAGTTCTTCACACTCCATTTATATTATTTATAAAAGTTGC
>JAAZTK010002553.1:0-10943 GCA_036507255.1 Megalothorax incertus | reverse complement strand
AATTCACCCAACCTATGATTATCCCCATTTTACCAAAGAACAAGTACAACTTTATCAATTGGGAAAATCAGTTGGAGGAGGAGGAGGAGGAGGCATATATACTTTATGTAAGTGCTGATCCGGACCATCGTGTGAAAAATAAGGAAAGGGGAGAGTCTTATCTGACTTTACTTTACGGTATGCCGATGAATATAATGTCAAATATACAATATCTAGTACTAGTTATACTCGTAAGTTCATTCAGGAATTCAGAACTTCCTATTGCATTTAAGCAGGTACAAGCAAGCTTATTTACTCGAAGAAGTTGGGGATTTGATTTGCTGGTTTGAATGGTAGGTAGGTATTCGTAAAACTCGTTATATCGTACGTTAAAAAGTTCGTTCATTTCCCGGATCCGCAATAATAAGAAGAAGAATAATGAGTCGCAATTAATGAGTAAAATGTGGAGGAATATATTTTTTTTTGTGATATACTTTTCTGAATGGGAACATATCGCATCACCATTATATTTATTACTAGTTGGCCATTACTCACATTGAAGTGAAGGGCTTTTTTTGAAAGCAAGTTATACTGAACTGAGGTTAAATGCTGAATATATATTTGCTCGTGCACTCGTTCGAGTCCAAAAGGAAATATATTATTTGCAAAAAGGATAATTTATTAGAAGCGTAGTGGAACAGGTCATAAAGATTCAATTATAAGATTTCAGGGCATTACTTGAGTGGATTTTTTGCAAAAAGAGAATTCTCAGCATTTGACTTGGGAAGAGTTGGGTCATCCACTTGTCCACTAGGCTTGTTCGCTCTCAATTAATGTCTACCGTAAGTCATTTAACACTGCGTAATTCTAGCAGGATCAATTAATTAAATAGCTGGTTGCTGGTCAGAGACTGACTGTCAGCCTCGGAGGGAAATGAACGAACAAAGTAGGAATTAACGTCAAAAAATTTAGAAAAATTTGCCTACCATTTCACCAGCCAATCGCCCTACCTTATCAGCGGTTAATATTTTATGCTTACGTCTCATACCCTGCGAAAAACAAAACAAATAAAAAAAGATTAGTTTCATTCAGGATTTCAATTTAAAAAAATCAATTTTTAATAAAGATGATCGAAAGCTTACTTCGCGTCTCATTCCCATTTTCATGCATTTCCGGAGCCGGCAAAATTGGCACTGATTCCTGAAATTAAAAGCCATTTTAGCAAATTTGTTTTGTGTGCTGTAAAATTATAGAAAAACTCCATAATTTATTTAAATTACCTATGATGTTGGTCGATGGGACAGTTCCGGTTCCCTGAAAGTGTGAAAATTTTCATTAATTAAGCTAGTCTTTCATCGGCCTTTTTTAATTGACAATTGTCCAGTACAGCGTTGATTAATGATGATTTTGGAAAATGTAATTAATTTTAGAAATGGGAGGATAGAGCCTTACCTCGACAGGAGTATGTTAGGTTCCTTCGTACGCTTCGCTTGAAAAAGCTCTTACACCCTGAAATGAGAGAAAAATAGACGTAAGTCAATTGGTATTTGGTAAAGTGACACTTGTTCATTACTAGTCGTACGATACAATTGAATATCCGTGCATATTCAAGGAACTTGCTACAATATTTCTTTCTCACAGAGTCGTTTTAGAATTCTTATACCTATTCCTCAGAAGTGCATTCGGTGCTATTGAATTACATACGAACCTACTCTGGAAGAAATATATTCGAGGTGTAGAAAGAATTGTCTCATTTTACACACTTGAATTCCCCGAGTACTCAATCAAGTATAGAATTATGACACTTGCATCATCCCCCTTCATCAAAAAGCCTCAAAAACTCATAATAGTCTCAATTGCTAATGTCACAAGTGGCCAAGTTCATTCCCAACAATATCATATCTCATTATTCTACAGTTCTACTCGATGGACAAAAAGGGTCGAACTGTCAGATCTCAGTATTATGATGTGGTTGAGATCTGCTTTATTATCCCTCAATGCCCTATGGGTTCAGAAATAAAATAAAATAAAATCCAAAATCCTCGTAAAAAACCTCCAACTCGTTGTTAAAACATTTGAGCATTTCCTGTGTGTTTTCCCCCAATCTCTCGTAATTTACCTATAGATATAGGACTACAAATTGCAAATGGGGGGAACATACGCAAGGTCTCTTGGAAGATGAAGAAAAAAACCCTAATTTGCTTTTTTCCTCGCAAATGTAAATGGGTTCTTGCGAGAGAGTAAATTGAAGTTTTTGACATTTGACAAGGGAAAGGTTCTTGCAATTTTTTCGTATATTATTCGTGGTTTCCTCTCTTGTACTACTACAACCTACTACGCTATATTTATGCCTCAAGAGTATGAAGAATGATAAGACTCTTCGAATGAAGGAGTCTACTTAAATATTTGGTATTTGGTTCTGTTTGTTTGCCCCTAATTTTATGAATTACGAGTGGAATCTCTCTTCTTTTTTGATTTCAGATTGAGCGGAGCCAAAAGAGAAAGGTTAGGCGAATGCACTCTAATGAAAAGATTGGGAAATACTCCAACTTTGCACTTGTATTCATCCTCAATCAAATATGAGCTAGTACACGCATTTAAAGCTTTGATTTTTGGAAGCAGGTGTAAGTTGTAACCCTCTCGTAATACTTATATTATGGAGTGTTAAGCAATTGAAATGATTTGAGTAAACAAATGATAATCCAGGTGCTGAGGAATTAAATTAATTTGTAAATGTCGGGACTCGGATTTGATGAGGAGGGGAAGTCAATTCTAGGGTGTACATTTGAGAGAAATTGAGGAAGGAGAATATTACTTTATTCTAACTATAATTATGCACTTAAGGAACGTCTCAATTCATTTGTATTTGAACGTACTTCCTCTTAGGACTGCAGGAGTGCTCAACAGAAGGCTCAATTTTGAGTTTTTGATTTTATAGTAAATTGAATGGGGGGAAGAACGGAGTTTAATTCTCTATAAAACCTATATTTGGCCATATTAAAATGACATTGCCTGGCTAATCTTTATCTGTATTTGTATAAGGAGAAGATCATGACTTTTTAAGATGACCATCGGATGGTATACGTTGCAGTAAAGAGCAAATGTTTTCTTAGCGATTCCATTGTGTTCTGAGTTCTCCCTTGGCGAGTCTGTGAATCTGGTGAATTTTTCTCATTCTTCGTGTACTCTCGTATAGTCAGTATATTCTATTTAAAGAGCATATTTATTCGAGTGGATAAATATAAATATCTGCTCAAATCTCCAATGGCTTTTTGGTTGGTTCAAGGTGGGTGGCTTGCCAAAGCTAAAGCTTTAAAAAAAATGAACAATGTCAACAGTTCAGACCAGCAGGTGAACAGCGTCAACTTTATAACTAAACCGAACAATGCATAGATCTTCCCCAATGATGAATGCATAATTTTGTGAGGTTCTCTCAGAAGCCAGAGAGAGACCTCATTCCTCAAAGGTTGCTGAACAAACGGACCTCCGTTTTAGCACTCGTTCTTCTTCTCCCGAACAATACGAGTGGAGGAGGGGGAAGACTACATGCAAAAAAGTGGCAAAAAAGATGAGAAATTACATCCTCCTCCTCCCCGCACTCCTCCTGTAGCTCCTGAGTCAAAAAGGTGATGCTCTTCTCGGACAATTTCAACAAATTTACAAAGTGTTTGTTCATGCTCTCTCTTCTGTGGACAGATAATGATTATTTGCCCTAGAAAGACGACTCTTTGGATTTTGAATCTTGATGGCCCCCATGATGGGGGCTCGTGGAGTCTATGATGAGAATGGGGTTGGGAAAAAGAAGACAAATTTTTGAGGGGGAAGAGCAGACGGCCCACAGCCAACTGTGCTATTCATCATTTTACCATTAAATCATTTCCCAGCATCTTAAGAATTGAATAGCTTTATTAAAACCCAACTCGAATCAGTGAATCTTTTCATTTTACACACCTTTCAATACCCCCAAGTAAAAGGTTAAATGGTAGTACCTAGCATAGAATTGAATGAATCTTTGTATTGATTCAATCTCTCAAATTTATCTTTAGTTCAACTAAAGAGTATTTATTCAGAGAAAGGATTAGCGATGAGCACAAGGTCCCTAGGTCTCTAATTCCTTCGATTCTAAGCGATATTAAACTGTTTTCTTTAGTTGGAGGAATCTGTAGTTCCTTCACGGTGCTTTGATTGAAAACAAGCGGAGGCGAATTGAATTTGTTGAGGGGGAGGTGGCTGGGGGGAATATTTATCCACGGGATTTGCGTATTAAAGGATTTGCGAGTGGTATTAATCTTGTACACCCTTGCTCGGTGCTTTGAGGGTGCGAATCCTTTCCGATTCGTTGCTCTCGCATTATGCGGAGGTATTCAAATCTTAATTTTTTAAGGGGATTCAATTGGAGGAGTAATGCTCAAAACCTTCGCTCGAGAATCATCGTCGGCTCCTCTTCTTCTTCCTCTCTTTAGGGTTCTTCGAGAGGTATGGAGCTCAGCTTGCTACCACCTCAAACAACCAAAATATGTACGGGTCCAACTTTGGTGAAAAAAACCGAGTACAACCGTTAGCAATAGGTGAACACGAGACGGGGTTGAAAAAGAGTGGCGAATCACTCATGTTTATGGGGAGTCCGATGTCTTTTGTAGGATTCCCCTGACTTGATCAGCCACATGCCGACCCTTTGAAGATCCTCAGGTGCATTCAACTTGGAATAAAAAACAAACTCCTGGGTTCTCGGTGCATACCTCTCTGATTCTACGATTCTAATTTGACTTGGAGAGGAATTTCAAAATTTTTCAATGACAATTCGGTGGAAATCTGCAGGGAGAAGCCAGCCAGAGGAGTATCATTTCAAGGAGTATCTTTTTGATGATGAAAAAAATTAAGATCTTTGAGAAATGTGAAGAGGAAATGCTTCCATCCTCCTCTTCAGCCTTTGACCATTAAATTAAACTGAGCAAATTCAGTAAATACATGGCTTCTAATGGTGAGTGCTCCCTCCTCCACTTCTGCTATGTACCCCCGATGATAATAAACAGTGGAATCGTGCGTCCTTAAACTCGCAAAGAGCTTAAAGCTCAACTTAACTTTTTCGCAATAAATGAAGCTGTTAAGTTTGGGGATGAGAACTCTTTTAACGGTAGTTCCCCTCAACTTTGACCAATCTCATTCCTGCTAATCTCCTCCAAGAGGAGGCGGAAGACAAATTATCATCATCAGGGCTTGATAGTCAACCTATAATCGTAATCGCAATAATCCTTGAATGTCCATTGTCCAACCTCCTCCTCCTTATAGAGTCATAAAATAAAGCTCTCAGAACGAGCTAATTGAATCACAATTGCAGGTATTGTGGATTTAGTCGTAAGATGAGGAATTATTCCGATAAATCTTTTTCCAATAGCTGTATACAGATAGTTCGAGATACATAAAAAGGTGGACATATTTCTCAAGGGAAATCTATCGACATGATCGTTCCAATGTACTTTTAGAATCATAGCTCTGAGAACTCTTCTCTAAACCGCCGGAGCAGGGTCTCAACCAGCAATTAGAGATGTAGAGATTGCGATTGATTTCGATGGGAAAGCCGATTTCGAGAGGGGGTGGTGTTGTGAGCTTTGGATGTATACGGAGAGCTAACTCTTTCGAGTCTGTTACAATAATAGAATATGGAATTCATAATGGACTGGAGGAATTCTCTGGCTACAGTTCAGGTGGGCCTGATAGAGTAAACCTCCACAGATAGCAAGTGTAATATTCGGTGGAGGGGACTTGACTTGTGACTCTGATGGGAGAATATCTTTGTGTGTACTTTACATACTACGAGCGAGATAATAATGGCCTGCATGGATCGCCTACAGGCTATTCGTGCATGTCTCGAATCCCTCGGGGGGAGTCCGCTCTTGATTGCACATATCTCACTAAACCGCAACTCCTTCTCTCTCTGGATCCTTATGATCCTTCATTGTGATCTGTACATATAAATATGTACAACAAGCCAGCCGATCTGATATAATACATTGTTTAAATCTCCGAGAGAGAGATCCAGAGGATTTTTTCTTAGTCTCTAAACTCTACATAAACAGAAAGAGATCTAGATCAAGATGAGGGAGACTGGGAGAGAGCCGAGAGAATTATATCAGAATATTCTTTGTCACAAAATTTCGAATAAAAAAAGCGGGGAGAACAATGGGCTACATAAGATTAGATATGTGCCCTCATGTCCTCCGTCAATAAATTGTAAAATACTTATAGTTATAGTTTATTGATAGCGTAAAACTCGTACTACTACTACCATTGTAGTAATATTAGTGGAGGAGCAATGTCAAGTCAATAAATGGACTCCTCCATGGGTTATTTAAAATGGTAATTGCTTTCCTATACTCGTATATTCTTTGGGAAAAAATAAAGATTAAGTGCATGTGCATTACTCAATTTTGTGTGAGGTGCATACCTCTATAATTCAAGGGGAAGAGACTCGCAGCAATCACCAGCAGTCATAACAGAACGCTGTGAATGCTCTTAAATGTTTTATTGCCTCTTATAATAAACATCCCCGGTGCAAGGGAGTTTAAAGTCCCCTTCTGAAAGTAAAAGCATGTCCAACTCCAATTTAAGCTCGTAACTCCGTTCTCTAATTGCCAATTGGTTTTTACTTTAAGATGACTTTTTTTAAAGCTCAAAAAACATAGCTTTAAGTTTTTAAATTGACTTAATTCGAGGAGATTGACAATTAGCCTGTAAAAGGAATAATTGAGCTTGAGAAGAGTGCAGGTTACTTCGCACACTTTTGGAATATTGCTTCCTAGCTGTAATATTTTTCAAAAGGCATGCGAATTCATTCTGAGGAGTTGATCTTCACGAGCTACGATACAAATCCTGTATCCTTTTAAGAGCAAATATGAACCGCACTATATCTAGGATTGTATCTCGGAGCATTCCAAGAAGGAATCATCACAAAACAATGGGAAGAACACTCGAGCTCCGCCGCGATTACTTATCTCCCCAAAGGATCTTTGTAAAGGGGGCCGTGATAAGATCGAGAAAAATGTTCAGAGAATGTTAACACCATCGGAGATTAACTTTGATGAACCGTATCTTGATACAGTGATCAGTGTGAATTCAGATACTATTGAAGTGCACTTCTGAGGAACTCTACCTAATTTATATCTGTACAAAAAAAAGTCTAGATTCTTACCTTCACAAGTGAGTACACCTGAAATTAGGATTAAGAGAATTGGAATTAGATTTTATTTTTTTTTAATTTTGAAATGCGGGATCAGAAATTAAAGCAAAACTCACCATAATGTTTCCCTGAGCTCTTATCTCCGCACACAACACACTAAAAAATATGGAAATCATTTTAGAAAAGGAGAAACCGGAGATATACTACGATGTGGGAATCGGGGCATACCTCTAGTACCTCAATATTTTGTCCCTTGTCCCCAGAGTTTGGAGACGCGGCGGAAGATGCAGAGGAACTTGATTGTGGCTGTGAGAGTCCAGTTCTATCCAGCCCATTCGAGCCGTTCAAGTCGTCCGATGGACTGAGGTGGGATTTTAAAAATTCAAATATTTTCTCAGGATTTTTAGCTAATTTTATCTAACCTTGTCGGCAGCCCGGAAGAGATTTGGGCATCTCGCCACGAATTGGGAGGAGCACATAATGCCATTACATCCGGAAATCCCGGAAGACTTGTAGGTGGGACCAACCTACACGGTTTTTCAATAAAATTAAAATATTTGATTTTTAAAAAATTCCGCTTACAGTTTGTGGCCGTATCGGTCAGATTGACCGGAGCTGTTGTGATAAGTTGGAGCTCCTTCTCCCGACCCCCAGGGGAGGTCCCACTTGATGGGGATGGGAGTTCGGACAGCAATCTTCGCACCTTGTTGGGTCTGACCCGGCTGTGACGGAGTACCCTCCGGGGTCAAAGCCGGGTGATGAGGATGGAGAGGTGGTGGCGGAGGAAGATTTGGCGGTGGCTGTGGAATCGTTGTCGAGCCTTCGGTTTTGATAGGTCGAGGGTGATGATTATTATTCTGCTGGTCTTGATGGTAGCTGTTGTAAGCCTCAAGAGCAGAGTGCTCGGGCCTACTCTTCAAATCCGAGAATAGGCCCGACCCTACGGAAGTTTCACAGTTAACTATTTTGCCAAATTTTTGGGAAACACCCGAAAAAAGTCAATTTGATTTAACACTAAAAATTCACTTTTTAAGTTGAAATCACGCCAAAAAATCTTATTAAAAATTTAATGGGAAGTTTTGATACAAATTAATAAGATTGGTTTACAAATATTAAATTACTGCAATTGATGCAAAACAGTTCATTTACTGCACTCGGGGTATTATGAATTACTTATTAATGCAAAAACTCGCTTGAAAAATTAGGTCGAACCTTGGGTGAAATTTTAAGGAGTTTATTTACTTTTTGTTTTATATTAGAAGGGTTCAGAGTTAAATCTCGGATTTCACAAATCACGTAAATTCACCAAATATAAGAATTCAACATCTCAGTTTACAAACAAGTGCGTTTTATCTCTCTCATACACACTCAAAAACTCGGTAGTATTTACTCAAGATTAAAGAGGAGGATCTTTCAATAAAATATAAATTGATAATTCACACTTTGGGGAATTCCTATAATCTTTGAGTAGTTGTCTCAATTAGCCCGGATACACAGTCACACGCGAGTTCAATTATAGAGTTGACTCCGTATTTCAAAAAATGGATTTCTTTGATTCACTTTTGATAGTTGTTCGCGGCGGCGAGAGTGTCAAGTTCGAGGGTGATCAAAGGGCACTGACTTTTATATCAAAGACTACGTGCTGAGGTTTGGGGAAGAGTACAGTGTCAGGTCAGAGTGCAAAGATAAAAAGTCGAGGGGGTTGCGAGAGAGAGAGAGATGAGTGAGAGATTCAAAGGTTTGCTCGGATCACAAAGGATCAGAGTTGTTCTCATATGGGGTTGAACGAGGAGACTGGCCGAGTTCGAGACCGTGGCCCGCGAGAAAGGCCAAGAACTATGCTCGGCTGCCTACTCCCTTTGTACAGGAGCTTGGCATAGGGCTCGGGTAGTTCGAGTTGATGGTGCTGGCTCTAAAAGCAAAGGGGGCAAGCTTAGAGGGGTCCAACACTCTCGGAAAGGTTAGAGAGGATGGCTCGATCTACGGCTCCTCGCATAGTCAAATGTCTTCCTCTGGTTGGCTACGGCCCCCTCAAAGCCACAGCCGACGAATCTCATTGCACTCCTTCGACTCATCTCATCTTTTGCTTCCTCACTCTCGCCTCAATCAATTGAACGACACCTGAACATGTGGAGTACACAGTACATACACTTTGTACATATTACATACAATCTATGAAAGTGCATTCCAAACCAACAATTGAAATCTGACTCAACCCGTGAAAAAAGAGATCCCAAAATCCCATATTGTAGGAGCCCCGAGTTCTCAACTCGCCCCCTCCTACGCCCTCAGGTTCCTCGGGAGTCGGGAGGCTACGGCTTCTGACACGCTCCACAGATTGATCCGGGCTGGGAACTCTAAGACCCGGGTTCATTGGGTTATGTGAAACCAATAGGAGGGGAGCGAGGGTGGAGACCAAGCCCCGAAAAAAAGATTGCTCCTCCGAACTCTTTGGCGGAGGCATGCGCTCCGAGTATACTGGGTAGAAGAGTAAGAGGAAGCGAAACGGTCCGAACCCGGGTGACTAATATCTCTACTCTTCAGTTCCTCATAGACTTCCGCAATGAAATCATTCATATGCTCTAGCCGAGACCACCGCCAGATGTTTGGGTGCAATGCTGAGTTTTCTAAATTTAAAGGTTTCTCAAGCCGGGACAAAGTACTACTAAATGATCCAAGATTCGTATTTTCAAAGCAATTCCCAACTCGGAGAAAAACAACTTTATTGACATTTTTATTGAGAAACCGGGGGCAAAGGGCATCGAGATAAGGGCCGATTGGGATTTAGAGTTTACTCGGAGAAGAGTAGAGAAGGAGGCATAAATTATCGGAATGCAAAGTCCCTCGAGGAAGGGTTCTATTATTCCTCCTCAAGAGATCCATGAGATTCTTTTTAACAATGTGGTTTATCGGTTTATTTGCATATTCGGATAATACTAATCTAAAGAGAGCATTCTTAAAAAGTATATCGTACAAGGAACTACTTTTAGGATTGATCTGATCTCTGTAAACTGGATCCTTCTGGATTCTCTAATCCAGCCCATGGATCAATTCTAATTTCTCCTTTCTGCACTCGTTGAGAGCATGTCGATTGGATTTGATTTGGGTGCAGAGTCAGCAAAAGTTTGCCTTCAAATCGATTAAACTCTGGACTTTATTACACAAGTTATTCAATATACAAATTGTAATCGAGTCCGAGTCCGTAGTAGTACAAGTAGCATATCGAAATCCTAAATTCATTTGCATATGCAAAGACCCCAAAGTGGCACACTCCGACTCTGATTAGTCGCCAATCCCAAATATCTAGTATGGATAAGCAGGAGCAGATGCACATAATGAGTCCGGTGGTCTCGACTCTTTGTACAATAAATATGTTTAATATCCCAATGTTAATGTGTGTCGGAGGGGAGGGCTACTCTTTTGTGCTAGCGGTGGTAGTTCGAGCCAAAGCACAAAAAGAAATGTGAAATGTCCAGGGTAAAAATTACAATCAAACAGTCCGAGGTCTGGCCCACACAATGGTACACGCTCTTTGTCTTCTACACCAACTACTACTCCTCTATTAATAAATCTCAGTCATTTTGCCAATCTGTTTCTCACACTGTTTACCATTCCTCCTCCTCCTCCGCCTCATTCTCCAACGGCGATTTATTTATCTTTGTTGCGAGCGCGAGAGCCAAACACCAGTCACAATGTGTGGCTACAATTTTTAATATGGAAATATGCATTTGTCAATGACGTAAAAAAAGAGGTGTAATTGAAATGTTTATTCATATAATCATATTCC
>JAAZTK010002552.1:0-10947 GCA_036507255.1 Megalothorax incertus | reverse complement strand
ATCCAAACAAGGTAAAAAGGGGAGGAAAAACAGAAGAGAGTGTGTGTGCACTCAATATAAAATCTTGTTAAAAATTCATAAGATTATAATTACGCTTCGTTTTACTTCTTCTCTCATATATTGTATTATAAGCAGCAGAACTAATGTGGTCTAAGCCGGTCTCTAAATTCTAAATAATTAAAGAAAGAGTGTCGACCCAACTTTTAGGAAATTCAAATTAAAAAGCTTATTTCAAAAGAAATAATGCCTACATAATGAAGTATGTAAAATATAGAGTAGTATGTTTACTTTGGAGAAAAAAGGTAGTTTAGATTGAGGCTGTATCGAATTATCGAATTTATCGAATATCTCTTTATATGTAAATTAATGTATTAGTGCTATCTTAATTCTGACCATTTAAGATATGCTACTTTGGAGGATTAGTTACTTGTCGCTACTTACTTACTTGACTTATTCCACTTGTTCCTCCCACTCTCTCTGCCTCTCCTCGTCTCTCCTCAAGCCCTTTCCAATTTAATTTCAGGGTTGTCGCTCAGGGGGGCGGAGTTTTTGCATGGCGGAAGTGTCGGAAGCCAAGAACGTAGCTAAATATCTAAAGGAGAGAGAAAGAGAGTGTTGCTACTCGAATGAAAATGGTAATAACTCTTAATTATCAGAGCTATTTGTCCTTGAGACATAAATAAGAAAATTAAGACTCAATATTTATGAGCCAATTTACTTCTTAATGTGTTCCCTCGGCTCGGCCCTCTCTCCCCATTTAGAATATGAGCACCGAGCAGGCCAAGAAGAAGAAGAAGAAGAAAGAAGGGCAACTTCTCAAAAGTTGCTCTATTCATATTCATCAGCCTTCCCTCTGATGAGAATATGCATGGGCCGGACATTTGCATATGCCTTGAACAAGTTCAATATAAAGAGGTTTCTCCTGGCCAGTTTTAATGACCTATACTCGAATAGTGAGACTACAGCTAGTTACATACTAACATTCAGATACTAGAGGGAAATGTATTTCACCTAGCTCGAGAGTATTACTACTACAATACTTACATCAAGTAGTAGTAGACCCCTCAGATTTGAGGCTCAAAGTTCGTTATAATTAGAACTCATTCGACCATCCTACTCATATCCCCATTATTCCCTCCTATGATATTGGACAGTTAAATGAGTCTCCCGGGTAGGGTTTCTCCCACAAAACGGCTCTCCCCTCCTCGCCGTCCCTCCATTACTCGTAACTTAATATAACCATACGCTCATCATCTTTAATTTTTCTCTCAAAAACTCGGATCAGATTTGAGGGAAAATGCCAGGGGCTTACAAAAATATGGGAGAGAAACTACAATTTAATTAACGGGAAGGAGGGCGAGTAAAAAAGATAAGAAGAACCACAATTTAATTTTTCTAAAAGCAACTCATTTTAACCCCAATTCTCTTTTAACTTGTGATATTAAACATTGCCATGTAGTATGTACTGATATCTTACATCATTTTAAGCCCCTCTTTTTTCACTGCCCAATATAATAGCAATTTTATTCCAACGAGTCCTGGCGTTTAATTACTTGATTATGTTCTAAAGCTCAGGCAGATTAAAAAAAAAAGGGGAAAAGTCTCAGAGTCTGTGAGTGTCTCGGAGTGTATATTTCCATTAATAATTAAATTTTGTGGAAAAGTTATCTTTTATAAGAGCTTTAGTAGACGTTATATAATAGTTTAAAATAGGAAAAAGTCTTAGAGTCTGTGAGTGTCTCGGAGTGTATATTTCCATTAATAATTAAATTTTGTGGAAAAGTTATCTTTTATAAGAGCTTTAGTAGACGTTATATAATAGTTCATATATAGGTATGTACAGGGTAGAGCAAAAGATGGGGGAGGAGCAATTTTCGAATGATGTAAAACTCGCATTTCTATTAAAATGCGCACTTAAGCGATAGTAAAGGGGTATAATCGCATGGCTTGCTAGCTCTGGCTTATAATTGGATCTCTCTAGCTAGGGCTATTTACGCCTCAAATATGTTAAGACCTTGGGCAATTTGAATGCTCGGAATGACTTTAAGCCGTATAGCCGTATCACCCGAATAAAATTCGAGAGCCTTTTGCCAAACCTTTTACCGGGGTTTGTTGGAAAGAGAGCATGGGGAAGGGGGGATATCCCTTCTCACATTTTTCATCGAGAGACTATAGGGGCCCCGCCTGGAATAAAATGCTTACTCTGCTTGGATGGTTTATGAGCGGGAGAGCTTTCATTAAAAGAACGGTCCGAGCGATAAAGCTCTATTTTATGTAATGGCTCATAAACGCCGGGAGAGTAAAATCCTTTTCACCCATATGTATATTTAATATGAAAAGAACTTGGTTCACTTTTCCACTACCTATACACACTCTGATAAAAAAGTAGGGAGAGAGATGACTTAACTTTTCCTCCTCAATCCAAGCAACTTGAAATGGAAAAAGCAATTAAATCTTTTTTCTGAAAATGTTTCAGGAAACTTAATCAATTCAGGATCGAAGAGGAGAAGCCAGGGGGAAATCTTTACAGATTTTTTCCAATAAAACACACCAACAAATAGAGTTTGAAATCCCATACTTTACGATGCCATATACCACCTTGTAACTTGTACACTACATATTACATTTGGGGTTGAGAGGAAAAGATGAAATAAGCCTGGAGATTTGGTGAAACTCGTGGGAGGTAGACCCGGACTACTTATTATTATTATTAGATATTGCTATTTACTCGCCTTGAATTCATTTCTCGGGAATCCTCCAGGATTTGAAATCCTTGCACTGAACATACCCAGGAAGATGCTGAGGTTCGTAATCAGGAAAAGGTCGTAAATTAGCCCCATACTCCCTTCCAACCAACCTCCTTCGTATACTCTTTTTACTTGCGCGTCCTTTATTAACATTAAGGAATATTCGTACTCGTAGCCTGTGCGATAACACAGAAGGAACTCTGCTGATGCTTATATCATAGTAAATAAATACTGATAAATAGAGATAGAGTAGTTCAAGAATCCAAGAACTTTCAATACATCCAACAGGGGCGGTAAACTAATGAAATTAATCTGTTTGAAATTGGCAAAATTCGTTATCGCATTAATAGTTGGTGGACTCCAACTGGGAAGGTTTATGCTATCAGATTCAATGCTGAAAGTTGCAATACTTTTTTACTAGGGCCAAATATATCAGTGCCCATACAAATTTATATAGGCATAGTTTAACCCTGACAAATGTATTTGAATTTTAAATTAAAAATCTATATGGACAATGCTTCTTTTAAAAATCCCCCGACCACTAATCTTCTTTACTTTTTTATATCGTATCATACATCATATGCACTCGTTATACTCTGACAGTATAAACACTGTATCAATTATACACCCATTTGCATATTTAAAACTGGTATTTATTTAGGTGTAAAAGCATGAGCCGAGATCTGAATGCACCACCATAAACTCAAATCCGGACGTAGGAAAAACAAACAATTGGATTCAATGCTCAAAAAGGATTTGAAAGGGTCTCGAATATGGGAATCCTTTGCAAAGCTTAATTCTAACCATCATGATAGAATCACTAATTCTTTTACAATGTACTTTGTAAAATACTGTAAATTCAAGCCATCTTTAGAATTCATCATTATAAATAAAGAATATTGTTAAGATCTGAATTTATGCATAAGCACACCACACCATTGTGTGTCCAAGTAAGGAGTCAAGAAGGTCTTTGAATCTTAATTGGAGAGCGTGGAAAATACATGTACAATCTCAAATTCGTGTCGAAAAATAATCTTGACATCTGCAAAACTGGCCAAATTAATTATTTGTTTCCATTTCCCCCTCCCTTTATTGCTTCGCGATACATCAGAGGAGGAAAAGGAAAGGAATTTCGTATTTCATTTTAGATGGACCTTTAGCACCATTATCGTTTCCTCTTGGCTCTCCCACTTCTCCCGGTTATACTCTAGAGTCTAGGATCCATTTGGTAGGAGCCCCCCAAAAAAGGGAAGAGCTTCCCCTCGACGGACTCAATTGATTCTCAAATGAAATGGGGAGAAAAAAACAAAATTATTGCCCATTCTCTCATATTTTTCCAAGCCCGAGGAAATGCCCCAACGCGGTATGAGGTTCGTATAATATCTCGAGAAATTCATATGACGCGAATGCGATAAATTTCCCCTGAATCTAATGAAATCACCCAGTTTTTGGACTTTGGGGAAGTGGTCCATTCTCACTACACATAGGCTAGCTGCAGTTACTAGTATATTACCAAAACGAAAGCCTGGGAGATATGATCAGGCACTAGAAGCTTGGACCACATAAAACTGAGAAGATGTAATTTCAAGAAGAGGTCAAAATTGAGAATCCTCCCTCCAAAAAAAAATCTGACCCTTTATGATATTAACTAGGAGGGCGAAGAAGTTAGGTTTAATTTCTTTTATGAGGCTCTCGAAATTGGACTGTGGTCTAGGCTGGAAAGAAATGGAATTTTATTGTAATAAAAGAAGATTTGTCCCAAGATTCATATTTGAGTAGAGTTACAGCTATAACTAGTCAGGATGTAATGGGAAGAAAAAAAACATGGAGAGCAATGAGGAGAAAAGATGTCAAAACTCAAAAACTACAATACATGTGTACAGGGGAGATCCCATCTTCTCCGAAGATTATGCACGTGCATGGGGTTCGGAAGAGACGTGACATTGTAAGAATTTCGTTGTAGCGATCACAAAGAAGAGCGGAGAGGGATGGTGGGCTTATCGCATTAGTCGGGGGACTCTTCTCTTTTCGGACAATTTGCTCGTCCTAACCAAAGAACGAAATATAAAATACGTACACAGCCCTAGCTTCCAAGTACTTAGTCAGCTTCGCAAAAGTCGAAAAATATAGGGAAAGCTCGAGAGCGAAAAAAGCAAAGGGAATTTCTCTGCCAGTTGAAATGGTGCGAAAGAAATGTAAGAAAAAGAATTCTTTATGATGCGACTTGGAGTCAACATTTGTAAGGAGGGAAAGCGTAGTTCTGTTTGTGTATAAAAGGAAATAAAATAGAATCAGGCCATACTTTTTTTATATTATAAAGTATATGTCCTCTCAACCGGACTGAAACAGCCAAACTTTTTCTACATTTCCCCTGACTTGGGTGAACTAAAGTACTAATATTCAACTAGATAAACCCACCTACATGGCTCTCTTTCTCTCGCTCACTCGCTCTCTACCTTTCCTTTCCTTGAATGTATATGGTTCCACGCTCCCTTTTAACTCCCCCTTTCCTCCGTCGTTAAGGTTGGGTACAACAAAGGCTTATTGCTATTCTATATATACTTGAGAGCAGCAGACGAAGAGGAGGCAGGAGGTAGTACGAGTATCCTTGTAATGCCGACCGTCTCTTGCAATCAACTCTCACTCCCTTCAACTTGGGGAAAAAAAGCTGCTCGGCTTTTCGCGGAATTTGGATTCTGGAAGCCGAGCTGCGGGAGATCAACTATATATTTTTTCACTTATAACATACTTACATTTTGGGAGGGCGGAGAGAGACGAGAGAAAATAAACCCAATATGACAGATTTGAAAGGCCATATGGTCTCTGAGAGAGTCTATTCGGAGTAGATATTGAGAGAGAATTCATAGGTAAAATAAAAGTAAATATTTCCATATTTCCCCATCAAATAAAATGCCTTTTCGCATTATACGAATTTGCAGCAAACTCGCTCTTCCTCGGCTTTCGAGAAATCGATTATTATACAAGTAGAATCCTTCCAAATGTAGGTTTAATACATGCTTTGAGAGTGAGTCGAGAGATGCTGGGAATATTACATATTTATACCCATCATATTTAAAGGCGGTTTCGCCACAAAAGTAAGGTCCCACTCATCGCCAAAATCCTTTTCATTTCCTTTTAATACTATTATATCCTAAGGGGGAATTTAAATATCTGAAGCGAGTGCACGAACTTCCAAGCTTGGTTCGAGGAAATCCGGGTCAGGAGACTCTTGAGTGAGCTGAGCTCAGAGAAGAATGGAGCTTATCAATTTAGAGAGAATTAAAGTCTTTTGAGCAAATTTGAATTTGTGGGTGACTTGCTCGAGAGAGATACGTACGAGTAGCTACTAGTAAGTATTCATGTTGGATTGTTTTTGTTTAAACTTCAAAGTTAGACGGCCGACTCAGCTCTGACAATCCTTGCTAGTATTAGCTTGGTGCAGATGAGTGTCTCTTCTATTGGGGAAATACAGCTAGTCCTTCCATGTAAGTTTCCTCATGAGAGCGGGCCTCTTCTTCGTCGTACTCGCGGTAGGGTATAAGAATTTAGTTTTGGTTGGGTTGACTTGAAGTTTGGAGGATATTGGGATTTGAGGCTTGCAAATATTGGGGGAAGAGGAGGAGGAGGAGGAGGACTAGTGGTTAAGAAAGTCGCAGCCTGGAGGAGATAAGCTCTCAAGCAGGAGAAGTCTTGGATCAATTTGGTTTGAACAAAGTGCATTTGGCAGGATGAGGAAGAACTCTGTTCAAACTCGCTCCTCATCTCCTTAAGATGGAAGATTCGAGAGCCCCGAGTCTCGAGCTCCCGAATGCTCGAGCTCGGAGAGAGTACACTTCTTGTGTAGATGGGAGATGGAATGCGAATTGATCGAAGGAAAGGAGAGAGTAGAGTAAAGAGTGGGAGAGAGAGAAAGGAATAATCATACGAAAGGGAGAGTAGAGACAAGTTCCTAAATGTGCAAGATTGAGATGAAACGAAGCATGAGATTAAGATGTATTTGAGCTTCTCTTTAACGAGGACGAGGAGGCTTCCAAGAGAGTACTATCAACTCCAAAGTTTCAACTCTTGGAGGAGACATTGACTATGGAAAGCATATAGCGATTCAAGGTAAGGTATGGAATAGGTATATGTGTATTAATATCTTATATTACTACGACCGAGTACTACGGCATCTTGACCAAATAGCGAGCCATTCCCAGAGAATACAAAACAATACAATGGTCGAGATTGAAACGGAACGAGAGTTGAAGAGGACGGGGAAAGCTGTGGGTTATTACAGACATGTATTTATACACGGTATAGTATTTGCTCCTTCTCGGGGAGGACAGAGTACTCTCCAAATATTGACAAAGTGTTCTATATTGATGATTTGAGACTGGAGGAATGAATTTCACGGGTCTCCCCTATTTGCAAGGATTAGAGCCAAAAGAAGTGGCTCGTGTCATCCTCGCATCAACATTCAACATTTTTGGAGGGATTTTATTTTATATAAGAGTGACAATAGGGTTCAAATCCCCAAAAGAAAGAAAAAACAAGTTTGATGAGTGCACTCGGGCCAGAATTATTCTCCCGAGGCTGATGCAGGATTTTTTTCCTCTAAAAGAAAAACAGACCCCAAAAAATAGGTTGGTTTAATTGTACTTTGAAGCCTAGCTTTTGAAAGTGCCAATAATTTCAAGACTGATGGATGAGCTTGAAGTTGTGCTCTCGAATGTGGTTTATGCACTCGCTAGTACATATTATCGTATATTGTATGTAGTTAACAAAATGAGCTTTTGCTTTCAGTGGGGAAATCCAGAGGGGAATAATACCATGAGGAGAGGTTCGAGGATGTACGAGTAATATGAGGATTATATGGGGGCAGAAGGCAGAACTATAAAATTATTCACTCGACTCAACAAACAACCCGGATTTCAGGCCAACAATGTTGTATGTGCATAGATTGCCTCAATTTTATATCTTTGCAGTTCCATACTTTGTGTGTGCACCACACAAAATGCTCGCTTCTTAGTAAGCGGATCTGTTTATTCGGACATTTTGTTATTATTATTACTGTACTAGTACTGTACGATATATCGTTGGCACGTGTTCCCCTATTCTTTTACAAGTTAGTTTACGGTTTTGGGTGCGTGAGATGCAATGTTTTTCGTAGCCAAAAAACGAAAATAAAGTGTTTATAATTTTACAATTCCTCAAAATAGTTTGTGGCTTTCAAGAGCAAAAAGGTTACTGGATTTCTCGTGAGATGAAATGTTTTTCGTAGCCAAAAAACGAAAATAAAGTGTTTATAATTTTACAATTCCTCAAAATAGTTTGTGGCTTTCAAGAGCAAAAAGGTTACTGGATTTCTCTTCCTCTCCTTTTGTTTTTCAGCCATTCTCAATGCAAATGTTCTCGGAATTCTATTAATTTAAATCTCTCACTCTCTCTACATCGAGGACAGGCAATCGAGGCGAAGAAAAACAGGAGATGGATGTTTCGAATCCCAAATATCTCAAACTATTAATTCGGCATTGATGGACTCGCTCGTGTTTTGATTGCATTTTTGGTTTCATTTCTAGCGGGTTAAAACAACCAGTTTGGAAGCGAGTTCAAATGTGTATAGGGTGTCTTAACGAGCCGTTGACAAGCCGAGCGGGGCAATTATAAACATGGTGTTATATTTATAAACTTGTTCTCTATTTACATTTGGGACCTTGTAGTATTACTCGGGACTTGCATGCAGTTGATGATAATGACATGGTAAAATGTAAATGGTAGTGAACAAGCCTCGGAATGGCTCTGAAAGCCGAAGGGATGGTAAATGTTAAGCGGTCGTTTCTTCAGTCTCAATGTGATATCCAATGCAGAATTCATTTAAAGCCAAATGTCTCAACTGCCTTCCTCTCATCGCATGATAACTCTCCGAAACCCGGAGGTTTCTTTAAACCGATTTGGGTGATAAAACGGATTTTATCAAAGATTAATGCTCAAGCTTGATGATGGATATCCCAAAGTTATTGTCAGGCCAAAGTAGGGTTTCATGAAAAGTAAACTTTGAAGCGCACATCCTTGCCAAGAAGGAGGAAAGTCGAGAAGGAGTTTGACTAATGGATTAAAATTAAATTGACATTCCATAGGCAAATGCATACAGATAGGAGGGGGAGATATGAGATTGATGAAATGAAATGACCTCAAATCATAAATAGTAGCAAATTCAATAAATTTAAATAAGCGAAGGAGGAGGAGGAGGAGGAGGAGGAGGAAAGTTTGAGGATTACTTAATAAGAAATGAGATCGAGATTTTATCGGTGGGATGTTATCGTGTTTATGGACCTTACTCGTACATTTTGGAAATGCTTACAGAAATTGAAATTGAATTCACCGAGCGAGAGTTGTCGAGTAGTATCAGTAGTATAAAGGAAAGTTTTTTAATTTGTAGTATTACAAGGGAATACGTATAAATCCTATCCCTAGGCCCCTCAATGCTTATTATTCGCGTGCTTTCCGATACACCCAAACTTCAAGTTAGTCTCTCATTGAAACCATATTATAGTTTGTAAAGTTGGATTCGAATTGAAGTTTCCCCCTTATTCTTTAAATGTACTCTCTCCAAATAGAGGATGGATCAATTGAGAAAGCCCCTTTGTGCCCCGAAAAAAAGATTATTTACAAATGGACTTGGTTGGGGAGTTTGCATATGAAGAGGAGGAGGAATAGGGTGGGGTAGGCTATTGGAGAGAGAGGAGGAGGAGGAGAGGAAAGCGATAGTTTATCTGAGAGGAAGGAAGAAAGGAGGGAGAGAGAGCGAGTAGAGGACGGAGATATGGAGTTTTGGGGGAATAAATTGAAAAAATTCGATCGAAAAATACATTGCGACTCCTATACCATCGTATACCTATTGATACATGTACTCAGTAGCCCCCATGCTGATCAAAGGCATATTCCGATAAAAAGAGAGCGATTCATCTGAAATATATCTCTCCGGGAGGGAGTCTCTAGCCAGGAAAAATGGATTTGAAGGAACCCAAAGGTCTTGACTGGTGCTGCTACGATTTTGGAAGCTTTGCGGATAAACGAGAAATATTTAGCTCAAACTAAATTTGCATTTGCAAATGCACACCCATTATTTCTCTCAAGGAGAAAGAGTAAAACAAAGTGCAGGCTTCCATCCAAAATGAACAAACATTACCATTGTAGTAAAAAAAATATTTTGCATTTGCACACACAGGAGATGAAGAATAAATGGGTCATTTTGGCAAATCGCGCATACTTGCACCAATCTCTACTCTACGCCATAGTAGTTCTTCTTATAACATCGTAGTGCTAAGACTTTAATAGTACCCTACCTATATGAGACTTTTCAATAAACGAGCCCCATTTTGCAAAAGTCAGCATTCATGAAAAAAAGTATTTAACAAGCTTATAAATAACTTTTTATAATACTGTACAGATTCCGAACACCTCTTCAACGACTCTCTCGTTGAGAGTGCCTATTCAGAAAATGCACCGCTAATGGAAAATATCTCTGTTCTAAATTGAATTTGAAAAATCGTTTATCACATCATTGAGCTATTCAATATAAAAAACGATCTCTCTTTATTGAAAAGATACCCCTATGCAAATTGCAAGCCTCTTTACTTTTAGAATATTATTAACTTTTTCTCATCTTAAATTTGTATATAAATTATTAATTAATTTTTTATTACCTATATGGTAATTTATAAGTTATAGCTTTGTATAATGTATTGTAATATGTACGGATATAAGATAGTACATAATTATAGAATATTTTAGTTTTTGGATCATGAAGTTTTAGAGAGCAGACCTTACTCGAAGCTTCAAATGAATGCTATATGAAAAGCTTGCATAAAATCATATATGCAAAATCAAATTCTAATTTGTACGAGTTATTTTTATAATCTTCCGCTAGTTTCCCCTTTGCAGAGTTGGCTGGGGGAATGAAATTGGTAGGTTGTACAGACTTACAGTACATAAAGGGAGTTTGATTAGAATTTTCAACTTTGCACTTTTATTTAAATCACATTTTTGATTAATAGGAGATAGGAAATCCTGGAGAAATCTCGGATAGGGAGACAGGGGGATTGAGAATGGTAAGAGAAGTCAACATCAAAGGCGAAAGCTCTCCTTTTTATTTTCCCTGAGCTTTCATCGCTCGCTCTCATCCTCATCGCCTCAACTGAATAGAATTGTGAGACTC
>JAAZTK010002551.1:0-10947 GCA_036507255.1 Megalothorax incertus | reverse complement strand
CAATAGTAGGATCCAGTTAATTGATTACTAGCAGGTTTGACATCCCCTTTGGGTTTCTCATGCGGATTTTTTACATGATCAATCCAAGTTTTTGCTGAACCCAGGGCCTTTTGGCAGATATTGCATTTATACCTAGCGATATTTGGAAAAATGAATGAATTTATTAAAAATCTAGATTCTTAAATATTTGAATTAAATTAATATTTTACCCATTTTTATAATGAATCTCCTTGTTATGTGATTGATATTCTCCGAGTCGATTAAATTCCACATTACACGGAATGCAAGAGTAACCGGAAGTCGGATTTTTATTTGGTGCAACTTCTTTTGAGGTGCCCTTTTTGTGAGTTTTCAAATGATCACGGAAATTCCTTTGAGATTTGAGTACTTTTGGACAGAAATGGCATTTGTATCTGATTTTGAAAAAAATAGAATACAATATTACAAATTGAAGGAAGAATTCCCTAATTAGAGGTCATTTTAATTATTAATTAGTAATACCCATTTGCATGATGAGTCTCTTTGTTGTGAGATATATAATCACGCAAAACTTCAAAGGAGATTTCGCAAGCAATGCAATGATAGGCAGCTGAAGAGTTGAACTCTTTTTTGGGAGATTTTTTCTTAGGGTCAATGATATTGTCCACAGGGACGAGTTTGATGACTAATTCCTGAAAAATCATTGTAGATTTTAAATTAAAACTGGTTTTTAAAATTAATTCATTGTTTTGTTTTTGTATTATTGTACAAATATCTACAGATATAAGTATGTGAGATAGGAGACCTTGAGTAAATAATTGCCGTAGCCGTATTTTACTTCCAACTCTCCAGGCTCGATCTTAACTTCTAAATTGAAAGTTATATAATTTTAATTATGAAATAAAGCCATATTAAAATATATTAAATTACCGATTGGATTATGGGGACCTAGAACTGATCCTGAACCATCTCCCAAGCTCATTTTAAGAAATTCTAAAATTTAATATATTAATTATTTTATCGACTTTGAATGTAAAAAGTTGCTTATGCAGGTAACTACTCAGGATTAGTATTTCAGTTTCTATTGTAAATCAATAATACATATAATATTAATATTGTAGAATTTAACTTTATCATTTAACTTACAATTAGTACTACCATTAACCGAGAACCTTCCTTGCATTGATATTGCAATAGTGAATTTTAATTATGTAGCACAATAATTTAAAAGTAAAACTATTATAATACTTTAAATTAGTTTAAAAATCAGCTGAACCAAAAATTACAAATTCAAACATATTTCCCTCTAAAAACTATTCATCTCAATTGGATGGGGTTATCGGAGATATTTTTCCTACTTTTGTGTATTATGTATTGGTAATCCAGGATCCCAGAATCAAGTAATATTTAATTTTAAGAGATTTTGAATAATGAATATTACGTATTTGAATATATTGATATATTGTAAATAGACCTATTGATCGTATCGGTATAAGGTATAATAATACGAGTACAATATATCCAAATTCCAAATATGTAGATTGTAGATACCAATATTTATGATATATCTGTTATTTAGCTATGAAATTATTAATTACAAACTTAACCTTAAAATAAAATTTTAAGCTTAACATAGTCCCAGAAATTCATGTATTTTATTGTACAATACTACAATTTCAAAATTTATACTGCAATAAAATAATTTCCGCATTTCTGTCAAAATAATATAATAGAAATTATAAATGTAATTTTAGGATACGAAGTTTAATAAAAGTTGCTTAAATTTTTTATTGTAAATCCTAATATTAAATTTTATAACCCATCTCAAAAATGAGATTATGCATATGTACCTCCGTATAAGGGCACTTAAAGGGAATAAATAATTTTTATTTTAATCTATTTAAACGAAGGACGGCGCAAATTAATCTAGATATATATTATAATTAAAATACATTTATTAAATCGTTAATATGCATTCACAAATATCAGTATTTACAGATCATTTATCTATTCAGAAATTGGCTTTAGCAATTCCCAATGGCCAGCTAAATAACTACCAGTGAATAGAATTGACATTTGTTTTTCGTGTTCATCTCCCAAATTATCGAGATAAAAGTTATTCTTGTTAAAATTAAGTCGCTGACACATCATTATTTTAATGCCATAAGCCTGAGAGATGGCAAAGAGCTCGGAATATGATCCAAATATACCCCTTTGTGAAATTTGGCGTTTATAAGTAGATTTAGGATCATTTTTCCAGCCCCTTTTTGCCCTACTAAATTCTTGGTGCTGCAAAAGTACATCATCCTTGAAAAGCTCCCAGTTTTGAAGGACATAATCAACGGCTTTACACCGAATCTCCATATGCCGCTGCTCTGTGCCATACAAGAATTGGGATGTGGATCGGAAAAGGCAGTCCCCAGTACCATCATTAGAGATCACTCCATACCGTATTCCATTGATTTCTACAATCTTTTTAAACAAAAATAAAAGTTATAAAAATGTTTCAATTATGAATCAATTTACCTGGTCATAGGTGGACAATGCTAATTTTTCAAGACGGTGTGCAGGAGTAGAAACCAAATCAGAACCAGGCATTGGAATACTCCGGAAGAAATCATCTTCTGAGTCAGGAAATGGATTCTCCAATTCCGAAATTGGCATTTCCTTGCAACTATCTTCGCCACCAAAAAAGTTGTCCTGTCCTGGCATTTGAATACTTCTGAAGAAATCATCTTCTGAGTCAGGAAATGGATTCTCCAATTCCGAAATTGGCATTTCCTTACAACTATCTTCGCCACCAAAAAAATTGTCCTGTCCTGGCATTTGAATACTTCTGAAGAAATCATCTTCTGAGTCAGGGAAAGGATCCTCAGATTGCTCATTTGGCACATCCTTGCTACTATCGGGAACATCCAATGAATCATACGATCCAGGCATTTGAATGCTCCTAAAGAGATCATCATCTGAATCGGGAAACGGGTCCTCAGATTGACATCGTAGCACGGTTGAATTTGATGATGGGCTATCATACAGAGCTAAAAAATTTTCAACATCCAAATCCATAAACGAGTCCTCCATATTACAAAAATATCGTTGTGAATTTAATACTCTGGATAATAAATTGCTTTCCAATTTGGAAATTATTAAGATTTACTAATCAGGGTTTACTATAGATTAATAATTTAACTATGTATTTTTTATTAGAAATATGCTATTTAACTTTAAGATGGCATTTTATTATTATTTCAAGTAGTATTTTTGCGCCGCCTTCGTTTAAATAGATTAAAATAAAAATTATTTATTCCCTTTAAGTGCCCTTATACGGAGGTACATATGCATAATCTCATTTTTGAGATGGGTTATTTATTTGTTTTAAAAAGGTGTGGCCAGAACGATTAAATAAAAAATTAGAGAATTATTTTTATTCATGATTTTAGCTGAAAAAAATGAATATAATACTTATACATAATGGAATTGTTGTTAAAAATAGGAAAAATAGTGATCGTGAAGTAGATTAAAAACTTATTCCTGTCTTCCTTCTAGAATCTGTAATGAAAAAAATTGTTAATTGTACAGAAATAACAAATAGTATGCAGCATTTTAAAATTGAAACAAAATTTAAAAATATGCTTTATTTTGGCTGTCTTTTAGCTATGTATATTCAATTGTTAAAAAAAATTATACCTATCTGTATAAGATCAGAAATTATAATTAGGTATGTATCTTTCCACAAATGTTAGCGAAATTAGCAATGAATCTGATTGAATCTGATTTCATTGATATTTTTTATCAATATATATGATAATTTAAGATGCGTTAAAATTGTTTTAAATTAAAGAGGGTAATAAAAGAGATTTGAATTTCTTTTTAATGTAATAAAATACCAAAGGAAAAGATATGTTAAAAGAAAAAGACAAATCTACCAAAATAAAATATTTTTAAATTTAAATTAAAAAATACTGCATACTAAAGATATTCGCTTCACCAAAGTTTGGGACCAGATTGGGGATACTTTTACATAACTAATTTTATGATAAAATTAGGCATATATAAATAGATATCTGAACCCCAGTATCACGAATATCAGCCCTGATTTAAAGAAATAAGTATTAAAGTTTTGAAATACTTATAAATATCAGTGTTGAGGCATTTAAATATTTCATTTATATTTATAATCAAATGTGTCAATATAAGAAATTATGGTTTAAAGTCTTAAGTCGATATTTATAAGACTATATTTTGACGATGAAAAATAGCTATCGCATTTTTAAAAATAAATAAAGATCGATATACTTTCTTTTAAGACCGTATAAAAACAATAAAGAGAAAGGCAATTAAAATTGATGTATTGGTATATTAATATTTTAAATTTTGATCAAAATTTAAAATATTTTGTATAAAATTCTTCCCAACACTGATGATTTTACAAAGATAAGATATACCGTTTACACTTCCATGCCCTAGTGCATATTTCTTCAAAGTAATTAAAAAATGGAGGAAATGGAAGAAATAGAAAAATGACACGAAGAAATATCTCGTAAGAATTTGGAAGTATATAACGTCCCCAGACATCTGGCCCCAACCAAAACCTGATTTTTTGTCTACCAAACCCAACCAGCTCCTAGCAATTAGATGAACTTAGATGCCCCTCAGGATCCAGTCGTCTTGAAAAGTGTTACCTATAATTAATAAAAAATATTTAAAATTCTTTAATTAATTAGGAAGGATCACCTTAGGCATTCAAATCAAAGACACGAAGTCTTTCCATCTCCTTCATAGCCAGCAGATCATGAGGTTTGTTCCGGAGCTTACTGACATCTAACTCTGAGATGCATACACCATCAAGGGTTCGAACACGTGACAACGACACGTAGGCTTGTCCCTTCGCGAACAAATCACGTCCTAAGTAGACCACAGCCCTGTCCAAACTTGCACCCTGCATTTTATGTGTGGTGACTGCCCAAGCTAGGATAAATGGCACCATCTGCCTCTCAACCTTCCCATAGCCAGCTAGCCCATCGTAAATTGATTGTGATGGTGAAATAGGAACATATCCATCAGAGTTTTTAAGGTTCATTCCAACGCTAGGATCGTCGAATTCTACAAGTACTGCAGTGGGCAATTCTCCGGGGTTTATCGGCTGATCCCTCATTAGAGTCCATTGGAATCCTTAAAAATTTGATAAATTTCAAGAATATAAATAATTTTGTGACTACCTCGGACAATTCCAAGAGCTCCATTTACGAGACCTTGTGATACGTTTATATTTCTTCGTAAAAGAACTCTGAATCCAATACCAAGTTCAATAGATCCAGACAATCCTCCACAACCTAGATTTGTTTATATGTTTAATAAATCCAAATATTAAATTTGCTGTTACCGTCTGCCTTCTTTGGAATAAATTCATCTCTAGGAATTTCTCCATATGTCCTCCCTTCAACTGATCGATCTTTGGCTTTGATTGTATAAATTCTGGTTGTAGCTCGTGCCAAATCCACCCGCTTCTGATTGTACGAATCAACCTTTATAGCAAAAATATATATGAAATTTGTTAAAAGCAAGAGCTACACTTTACCTGATGATTTTTAGGAAAGATTCTTATTGTTGCTCCATGATCAAATTCTCCCACTTCAGGGACCCACATTGTAGTACGTCCAAGTAAAATATCAATCTGCTCCATTGTCAATAGGCCAAAACGCAAGTTATTAAGAATTCCAATAAATTCTTGATCAGATCTCTGTCTCATATTTTGCTGAAGCTCGAAGAATTTGAACGCCTTCAAAACATTTAAATTATAAGTGTAAACTGAAATATCATTAAGTGTTTATATCGTACTTGCCACAGGTTTATTTCACCAGTAAATTGAATAGGTTGCTGGAAGCACCTAGCTCCTTTCACGGGCGGAAGTTGCATCAAATCACCCAAATAGATGACATTGATTCCACCAAATAGATCATTTGAGCTTTTAACCTCTTGGAGTCGAAGATGAATCGACCTAAGCACCTCATACGAACACATCGAAACCTCATCAATTATAAGCCACCGAATAGTTTTCCACTTCCTCCTTCCCTCCTCAAGACGGATTCCCGTTAAAGGTTTGTGAGTAGTGGCTGAATTTTTCTCAACCTTAAAATTTAATTTAGTTAAAAATTTTATTTCTTAAAATTAATAAATATAAAATTTTACCTTGAGGTTAAATAAAGAATGTAGGGTTTTCCCGTTCACTAATCTAGCAGCTACTCCGGTGTAAGCTCCCACTTCGACAAATGTGCTCCCGGTCAGAGAATCTTGAGTTGGCTTGTAGCATCTATTTATTTGCTCGACGAAAAGTTTTAGCATAAAGGTCTTGCCACACCCTCCTCCTCCAGTCACAAACATTCTAAAGGGCTCGAAATCTTCATCAGGTTCAAGGTCAATCCTTATTGCAGAAATAATTAAATTGAAGAGTCGACGCTGCTCAGGATTCATAGAGTTCTTGAGACGATTAAATTCCTCATCACTCATAACTTCTCTTTGGATTTCTCCATCGTTGACGTCATCTCCCAATTCCAATCCGTCATCAAATCCGAGGACATCAAAAGGCCTATCTTCTCCAAGGTTGATATCTTCAACATTTTGAGGTATTTCGTCAACTAATTCCAATGCCTGGATCTGGGCAATCGCTGCATTCAGCTCTTCCTCAATATGGTTGAATTCCTCTGCACTTCCCCCCGGAATCAAAGGTCGAAGAAGATCCCTTTTGTCAAAGAATGCTCCTTGAGCTGTATTGTATCCCTGAAGGAGTTCCGATTCTTTACGGAAAGGAACGTGGGAGACCAGCAGACTGTAAAAGTAACCTTCCTTGTCCGATAATTGCGTGAAGTGACGAGTTCGAAGAACAGCATTTCTTGTACGGATCTTCATTTTTCCCAATCTCCCTTTCAATTGAATGAATTTAGAATGACCATCCTCAACTTCTTCAGCATCTTCCAGCTCATTTTGGTACATTTCCGCATCGCCATCCTCTTCGGATTGGATCAGACCTCCATACGCTGGTTCATATTTTATAGCGAATTCTGCCAAAGAGAGCTCCTCTAGGTCATCAGGGCGGTTTTCATATCGGTCGAATATATTGTTATACACATCCCCATCTTGAATTCTCATCATTCTATATCTCAGCTCGGGCTTGCAGGTGTTTAAGAAGATTGTTTTTCGAGATGACTCCTTAAGCATCAAATGACAAAGCCGAAATGCGCATTCACAAGCTGACACTTGTCTATATTTTTTTAATAAATATTATATTGATTTAAATCTGAATTTTTTATAATTTAATTGAACCTATGATTCAAGATGACCATTGACACAGCAAATAATTGTTTTTTAATGCTCCCACCACGATCGCGCACATTTTTAAGGGCATCTCGTACAGCTTGACCTACGTCCCTTGGCTCCGACTTAGCTGCGTATTTGGCAATGTAGTAAGCCACCGCTTGGACGCTGCCACAAGGCTGAATATCCATGTTGGCCTTCCAAACTTGGAGAATTTTGACATTGTAATTGTTAATGTACATCTCTTCTGAGCTCCTTTTCAGAACACAAAATCGGCCGTTATTTGCAATGGCTTCGTCAGGTCCAAGGACTTGGGTGTCATTACTTTGACGGCGAGGGAAACCGAAACGGCATCGCTGTTCCTCTTGATTTTTGTAACAAGTCTGGGTGTGCTTATGAGTTTGAAGCTTCTTAACCAATTCATTGAGTTCAGGATCATCCGATAGGGAGCATTGTACCACAGAGTTAATAAGCTCAATTCCCTCTGGAGTTTCAAAGGAGGTCGAGTTATCAGTCCACACCATCATATGAATGTGGGGGCTGCCACGGTTCTGAAATTCAACCCGCCACCAGTGGTCCACAACTTTCCCGTGAAGAATAGATGAATCCTTTTTAAGCCATCGCATGAATGTATTGAACCGCAACTTATAAAATTGTAAAATGATATGAAATGTCAATTAATTATATTAAAATCCTCACCATAAATTGACGCGAGACAACGACAGGATATGATTCCACCAAATGCTGCCTCTGTTTAAAAGTTAAGGTCTCGGGATCTTCATTTGGGCGATTATCAGCAATAAGTAGTGCTTTGAGAATGTCCGGCCAGTTTAAATCATTTGCAGAAAGGGTTATAAACCATTGAGCAGGCCCTAAGTTCCTAAGCATTGCCACGAGTTCGCTGGTAGCCGTCTGCCAATAGGCATTCGATCCTCGCAATCCCCGCATATTTAAGTGGATGTTCTCGGCAATATTTTCAATAACATTTCCCCCTAGCCTCATTCTGCAACAGACCCCAATATTATACAGAGCCCGATAAAATTCATAAACCGATAGGGCGTAAAATAGATAATCAATCCGCCAGAATCTTCTATCCTTTCCCATGATCCGATTCTGGAAATAGTCCAAAGGTGTGATACTCACTCTTCTCTCTTCATTTAACCCATTCTTGCCATCTGGGAAGAGATACCAAAAGCCAATTTCCTCAGATCTTGGCTCCTTTGAAATGTTAATAGGAGGATCAGCTCTTCTTTTGAGTTGGGCCGTGGAATTTGTATCCTATAATTATGTAAATTATATTTTAACTTTTTTATCCTACTATCAATCAAAATTAAAGTAAATTCTTACGGAAGTTTCATCGGGAACATCAAGATATGACTCGACTGTAGGAGGTAAGTTATCAGTAGGTAAGAGTAGGGATGTTGGAATTGCTCCCAAGCTAGGTAGTAAATCCGTGTCACTCTCCTCAAAAGATCCTTCTGAAGCATCAAGACTAATGTTATGTTGAATAATTTGTGCATCCACGGGGGTAATAGAGAAGGGATGATTTCCAGTTGAAAGATTTGATCTGAAGTGAATAGCAAGGAGCAAGATGGATGGAAATCTGCATTATACGAGTACGATATATAATTAATACTTTGTATAATTTTAAGTTCTACCAACCTCATCAGAAATGCAGCTCCATCCTTGGATATCCTACCTTTTGGTCCTCTAGAATGACTATCATACATCCAGAAAGATCCATCTTTTTTAAGAATAGCAACTGAAATCCCATCAGAAATTAGGATGCCCGTTTGTGATTCCTCAAAGAACAACTCTAGTCCATTTTCCAGGTTAATTTGACTAGGTATTTGCTTAAGAAATCCATGAACTGAATCAGCATCAGCTCCAAAGTGAAGAATGACATCGTGTCCACGAAGAGAAAAGAATTCCTCAAGATCATGTGGAGAAAGATACCCAGGTTCTTCTTCATATCTCGTTGAATCAAGATAAAGATTGTTTCCAACCATCAAAGTAGTATCGATTGATTCTTTCTTCCAAGAAGGAGGAGGTATAATTGACCAGAGTGCAATTGCAGCGGCCGAATTTGCTGTGCATTGCTTCCCTCGGCTTCTCTCCTCAAAGCACTGGTCCCCTTGGTGTAAGCTCCCACGAAGAATTGCACGGCCCTTCGAGATTTCATTGAAAGTTTGTTGATGCTGGGTAGGATTACTTTCGGAAGTAATGATTTCACAAATGTCCGAGAGCAGAATTGGGGTATCCGGCAGATTGATCTGGACATCTTGATACAGGTGATTGTTGAGCCTGAGCCATTCCAAAGCTCTCTTAAGCCTCCCCATATCGATTTGAAACTCTTTTACGCTGTCCATTCCTTCCAACGATTCAGCAACAATAATAACCCCAGCATTGTTGATTTGAAGAGGAAGCTGTTCAGCTAATTCCTCGATGCGTTGACCAAATAGAACAGCTTGACCTTTGAATCCATATTGTCCGAAACGTCCACCAAGCTTAATCATCCTTAAATTGAATTGAATTAAGATATATTAAAATTCAATAAGATTTAACTATACCTCACAAATGGGACAGCCCTAGATAAGAGTTTTAACTCCATCTCCGATAAGCAAATAATTTCTTCAGGACATGAGTAAACCTTAAATATTTTAATTAATAAATTAAAAGGAGGTAATTGAGAAATAAAATCGATAAATATTTACTTCCATATTGTTCCAATATGCTTGTGGAGGAATTTTAGATTTCTCAAGATTTGATGCACAACGATTACAAGTCCGGATTGACCTCACATCAGTAAAATCATTTGGGATTAGGCGTAGAATTGAAGAAGTGAGAGATAGGTTGCAAGTCTGCTTGAGATAACACATCTTTGTACAAATGGTGCAAGAGTACTCGGCAAAGGTCATGATTTCCTTTTCAAACTGGATAACATCTCGTATTCTTTCACTATTTAGCCGCATGGACTCAAGTCTGCAATCCCTTTCTTCAGAAGATTCATCTGCATTTCTTCTAGAATCCCGGACTCTTTGATCTATTAGCCGCAGATCTCTCTCAACCGAAGATTCCCTTTCTCGCATTGAAGCTATCCTAGTACGATCATTATCAATATTCGGGTCAATAGGCGTTGATGAGTCAAAGAAAGTTCTATTTTGGCCTAAATATAAGATTAAAATTTAAATAAAATATCTGTATTAAAGAAATAAATATAAAAAGTACCAAAAAGAACTTACGATAATAATCCTTTTTATGAGCTCTCTTATACCTAACTTGTGACACAGCTCCTCGAGTTTTTTTTGGCATTTTTAAAAACAAATTATAAGAATTGAAGGTTCACACGTGGCATGTGCAATAAATAAGATTTAAAAAGTCAATTTGGATAATATATGTATTTATTGTACATCGTATTTATATGTAGTTATAGATTAATTTAAATACTAATGTAAATCATATGGAGGCAAAAACCCGACTTTGAACCGTTAGTGCCAGTACCCCCTTTGAAATTTTTTGATGCCATTGAAAACGGTCCACATTTAGACCGAGACCTATTCAACGCCACCAAAATTTTAAAGATCGGCCCGGTGGTTTCGGAGGAGATGCGGGCTAAAGATTTGCGTTACAAGATACGAGTGAAACGTATATACCTTC
>JAAZTK010002550.1:0-10951 GCA_036507255.1 Megalothorax incertus | reverse complement strand
GTATTTGAAATATAAAATATACTAGTAGATCAAAGCATGTCAATTATTTATTCCAGTAGAAATGCACGCATAATAAAAAAATAATTTAGAAATGAATAGAAAAATGAATTAACATTGTATTCTAATTTTACTATTTAATTTTAATATTTCAAAATTTCACCTGGATCGAGTCAATTAGATTAATTCTTGGCCGGCGTTCGTCTCTCTATCTCACGTGTCATATGTCACCCTGACCTAGTGTACTCTTTATAGCGGGAGGTCAGCTCTATTTCTCTTTCTTTATATTTGTTAACTCATTTAATTACTAACACATTTGGGTGGCTTGGGATGATTATTTCAAAATTCAAGCTCTTTTACAAAATAAAAGAGTTTTATTTTTCTTAAATTTTTTTCGCCCCATGAAATCCCTATATTTCGAGTTTTCAACACACTATTTTTTGAGATTCACGTCCTCCAATGTCCCAAGTCACCCTACTTTTGTTTTATTTTTTTATTTTTTGAGTTAATTATTTCTTTTTATATAAAAACGCAATAAATCGCCCATCAGAAATCGTCTCAAGTCACCCAAAATCCCATACAAAATTCTATTATATTTTAAATCATAAAATAATCCCAAGAATCTAATGGTCTTTTCTTTTTTAATAGGTTCATACTCTTCAAGGCTCGGAGGTGATTCGGTCAACTCATCATCATCATCTATCCATAGGTCAAACCCTACTCGGAGGACAATATCCGGTGGTTGTACCTCACCATACCTAAGTGGGATCAATGAAAATTCACCTAGCTTCTCGGGAAGTTCTTATAGACCTCCTCTAAACTCGTACTCAAGCCTTGGTGGGCATTCTCGGGGGCCTTCCTCAAATTCAGGGATCCGGACACCTGGGACATATTCTAGAACGCTAAGTAATACAGAGTATTCGAGGGATCATACGGATTCTGCTTCTACGGTCCCATTTGGGAGAAGATCACTCAAAACTTATGATCGGGCATATACCCCTGGGTGCTCTGATGGTTCATCTTATGGGTGTCAACGCTCTTACACCCCATCCTCAACCAATTCCTCCTCTACTTTGGGGTACCAGGCGAGTACTCCATCGTACACTGGAGCTGGAGGGATTTCTCGATTTGGGAGATCAATGAGCCAAGGTCCAGGTCATGCTCCACCATCTTACTCTGCATATAATTACAGATCTGGTTCTTTAGGGACTGGAAACATTGATGGAAATACGGATAGTAATCATGAATATTCTAGTACGGCACCGGGGGAATCTAATGGGTGGGTTGGTGGGATTGTTTCCTCATCTGTGAGAACGACAGCTGCTGCCGAAGCCCTTGGAGGAGAACCTACCTCGCCTCCTCCAAAGACCAATGCCTTACACAATGGAAATGGAACCCATTTTGAAGAAAACCATACAAATGGGTACGAAGAGGTCTCAGAACCACCAGAAAGGCTTTCTGTCCAGGAAAAGATGAAAAATTATAATAAATACTACCAATCCCTTTCTGGGGTCCCTTCTTTCAAAAAAAGGGGATCTACTCTATACGAGAGAGGACCCTCAGAAATCCATACACCTCTCCGACTGCAACTTAATGGAGATTCAGAGTACGAGAGTACCTTCCGAGGTGGCCCAATGGCTGTTGAAAGTGCTCCTGTGGCTCAGACAATGATTCCGAAATGGCCAAATATTCACATCAAGTCACATCGGCCTCTGAGCATAGCATCTTTTCCTTCAGAGGAATATTCAGACCCTCCTCCTCGAATAAAATCACCCACACCTTCAAGAGTACTTTCTCCACCGCCTCTTCCACAATCAGCCTATCGAAATCGGGTCATGTCACCTCCTCTCTCCATTTCTCCGACTCCCAACCCTGAGGAGCAAAAGGGGAGGAGAGAGAATACAAGAGCAACAAGTGTTGAGAGGATTACTCGCTTTTTGGAAAAGAAATCCGCAATCCCAACACCAAAGGGAGATCCAATGTCACCCAAAGGATCAAGACCCCAATCCCCATCGACCACACCAACACCATACAACCAGAATTTCAATGGGAGTAATGATGGAAGCGGGAAATCTACTCCAACCATGCAAAATAATGTAGAACCCGAGATCATGAGTCCAACATACCTCCCAGAGAAAAGTGGCTCGCGAACAAAAGTTTTTAAGCCTAAATTTATACAGAATCTGGAGAAAAAGTGGGAGAAATTCACTTCAGAGAATTCCGGGAGCCCGGATAGTAGAAGAAATAGCAGAGAAATTACAAGTCCTCTTCCTCAAGTTGTTCAGGATGTCTCCGAAGCTAATCCTGCTTCCGAAGAACCTCTTACAAGTGCACATATTAGTGAATCTCACCTTCTCCAAAGAGCACTTTCTCCGGAGAAAAAACCTCCAGGGCGTGCAGCTAAATTTGGCTCATCTACAGTCAATTTCATGTTGGGGAAATTTAAGAAATTCGAGGAGACACCACCTCCTCCAGAGAAAAAACCACCCTTTATTGGCAAGCCACCTCCAGGTGCTATCCGGAGGATTCAAACACCTTATACAGGGACTACAAGCGATTCTGTCCTTACACTGAATAATCCTCCTATAAGAAAACCTTTAAATTCTTTTCTTAAATCCAACGGCCTTATCAAGGAGCAATCTCCTGGACCTCCAACTCCTCCCCCTACTTCAGAGGCTCCAAACATGCCTACAATAACTTCATCTGGAGCTCCACCACCTCCACCACCAAAGTCTCATGAGGATATTATAAAGGAACCCAAAGAGAATGAGGCGAAAAAGCCGAGGAAGCTTGTAAAAATATTTAGAGAATCCTCAGAGCCACCACCTGCTTCCAAAAAGCAGGACAACTCAATGATCCCCATCTCAGTTGTAACAAAGATCACAGAGAAGCCCCAAGGAGAGCAGAAACAACGCCCATCCTTCCTTCGGACAAGTCAAACACCAGATCGGATCATTTCCGGGGGGTCTAATTCAATCCGAAATAGACCCCTGTCTCTAACATCAGGATTTGCTCCTCCCCAAGCGGTTCCTTCGTTTATTCCCCGATTTCAAAAGCAAGGATCTGTTCCTCCTCCACCGGAAATAACGCTCGAGTCCACTCCAACCCCTCCCCAAAAGGAGAAATTAGACAGAACTCAGATAGATCGGCAGAACTCTATCGAGGAACCATCAATCTCACCCAATAACTCTTTTTCCGATGAAACGAGCTCAGTTTGCTCTGAAAGAACTGAAGTATCCGCTCGATCCGGCTCCGTACTCGATGATGAAGAAAGCGTAAGCGACCGCATCTTCCGCAAATCATTTTACCCACGATTTAATTCACTTGAGAGGAAAAAGAGCAAAAGCCCTGGGTCGAGTGTACCTCATTTGTCAACATCTCCAAAAAGCCCAGGAGTTCATAGAGGGGAGCGTGAAAGCATGTCGACCCCAAGGTTTATAGGATCACCCCCTTCTCCGCTAAATATTAATAAATATAACCCTAATCCTCTCTTTAAAGAGTTGATTACGGATGAATTCAAATCAGACATTGGAAGGAAAGCGGATTACTCGAGAAGAGTTACATCCAAATTGAGTAAATTGCTCCGTGAGATTGAATCAGAAGCTGAAGCTAATGGGGATGAACTTCCTGGTCCTGCTAAATCTAATAGTCAATTACCCTATAGAAAATCAATGTCAAATTATAGCTTTAACAATGTGAATCCAAACCCCGGAGGAAGCGGTGGAGGGTTCAAAGGGAGGGGATCCTTTAAAAGGATTGGAGAGAAACCGACAGAGAACTCGATTTCTGAGACGGAGCAAAAGTAAAAATTTTTATTGAAGAGGGTTTATTGATTAGAAATTTAAAAAGATTATTGGAGCACATTATATTAATTAGCTTAATAATTTTGTATTGCAAATATCTATCGCAGAATAGGTAGTTCAAATGAATTTTTTGTTTTATATCTAAATTTTTAGTCATATTTTTACCTACCTATTATATATTTATTGAAACACCCACTACCTTATGTAATATTGGTATTGTGAATTGTGATATGTCTCAAGAGTCAAATTAAACCTATTAAACCTTTTCAAAGTCAAATTAAACCTTTTTCTAGGAGGAGCTTACAATACGCAGACTTTTTAAATGTTTTTTATCTGCAATAACGATTTTAAAATATTGGTGGTGTCATCCGAATCAGATAATCAGTAAATATTTAATTAATATAAAATTGCCTATAGATAATATTGTCTAATTCTAAGTACTTATAAGTATATTGCCTAAGTATATAGGATACTCTCAAAATCCAGATTGAATCTTCTAATATTCTAAACTTATTTAAATTAATATACATCATTGAATCATAATACCCAGTGCTATTGTAAATTGTAAAGAAAAAAGTCATTAAAAACAAGCTAGTCTGATTGTTTGAGTCTGAGAATTTGATAGAACCTATTATGTGTGTGGAGAAAGTGCTGAGAAAGCTCCCCCTTTTTCATGAACTTGTTTATACCTATAAATAATTTTATTGATGTAAAATTTGAATACGTACGATACTTTACATTATGGCCTTTATCGCTTTGATAGAATCGGAAATTGTAAATAGTGACTATTTGAGGATGAAGTGGGTTTAATAAAATTTTGCACAATATATCATATTACTATAAGTACATTGCAAGTACCCTATATGTAAAATATTTCCTTTAAATATTCACATTATCCTGCCTGATTAAAATATCTACAATACATGTATCTACTTAGGCTTTACCTACTACCATAAAGTCAATTGAACTTTCTTTGCACCAATTTGGTATTGAGCAAAGGTAGGGTACTTATAATATTGGAAGTACTTGTTTGAAATTAGGTTAGATTAAATGGATTACAATACAAATAGTGATGGAATTGATAAAATCGATAATTATATTAATGATATTTAGCATTAGGATTAATTTACTAAGCTATGCTACGAAGAATTCTTTTACGGATACTCTCCTTTAGGGTTCTGGAAATAAATTGATGCCTGGTTTTGTTTCTCAATCCTTAAATTATAATCCATTAATAAATAATTACTCGGAGCCTTTTACAGGATAAATTAATGGGATTTTATTATAAAGGTTCGTGGGGTAAACTTATTGCATTCGGCTTCCAGCTCGAAACTTAAATTGATGGCTCCGTGTATTGACATAACTATGTTGATTGTGACAGCATATATGCTGTGGACTATTAAAAATGTCTATGCATAACCCCTTTAATTGCCCGTCGATATTCTCCCTTAATAAGAGGGATAGGGGATAGACGCGGACCGTAAATTTAACTCCCCTTTTTTTCAGGTGAATTTAGTTTGGCCCGATTTGGTATATAAACGATCATTCTGTATTAAGAAATATATCAGTCAATAAGTATAAGTATACGGAGACACAAAAGTATCAAAGATAAATAAAAACAAGGTGAACTCAATAAGGAGTGGGTTGATAGCATTCCCCGATAATTCTATTGGGGGAAAGCGAAGAAAGCCCCATTGTCAGTACATACTCAATAATTCAAACCTCAAAGTTTGCCATTTAATTCTCACTTGGTGGAATTCTTCTGTAAGCTAAAATTGCGTATTAAAAAATATATACCTGATCCACCTGATCCCCTTTAGTTTTATATTAAAATTAAAACGGAATATGAAGTGGAAATTAATATTGCTTTCACCGGAGAAAGCAGCTTTCTCTTTCGTGCAATAATATAATCCCATAAAAGTGTCTGGAAAACTCTAATTTCATTTCTAGTTGACATTTGAAGAGGATATTACTCCTTTAAGGTAAGAATCTCTTAAAAAATTGAAATCTCACAGCGTATACCTACGAGTACCACTACGATGTACTGTACAACGGCTAATAACAAGGATTACTCCGACCCCTACGAGTACTAGTACACCGATATGATTTGATACTTATTTAGGTACCATTTATTACGAAACTACAATAAATGTTCGCATTTGGGGTTATTTAAACTAATCAAATATTAAAGTTAATTATTCAAGATGCCATCAAAAGCTTTTAAACACTACAAGTTGTATGAGACCTTTTCAAAAATGATCTAAGCATTTAATATCAGTCAAATTCATTTATTGTAGTAAAATTTTAATTGGATATGTTGCATTTTGATGCATCTTGTAATACTTAATACTAATCTCAAGGGACAAAACAAAATTGGGCTCTCGAGGATACATTTTATCGAAAATATAAGCAATTTCGGGTATAGGGTAGAACCTATATGAGTATCAATATTCCAATAAAATAAATAAGAAATAAGCTGTTCAAATTGGGAATATACGACATCGATTTTTATCTCTTTTGGGAACAAAGTAAAAGCTGTAAAATTTGCCAGAGCAGGAAAATAGGAGGTCGATTTATAATGGCGATACGGAATTGTTAGTTCTATTTTTAAATCCCATATCAGATAGGTATCTGTATATGTCGTAGATGGATTCCTCAAAGTTTCAATTATAATTTATACTCGTGCAAATATGGCCAATTATTTTACTAATTCAAATTTCAAAACCCAACCCTAATTTTAATACAATGAATTGATAAAACTGAATATATGGAATTTAGGGCTTAAATAATGCAGAGGATTGCTCCAGGAAATGGAAACGACTCGGAGGATATGATTTCCCCAGATTCTATGCCAGGTGGGGGTGAGTATTAGTAATAATACAAATAGAGATAAAAAGCGAGGAAATTCTACCTTTACGTTTAAAATTACTTATTAAGCATTTAAAAGTAATAATTTATATAAATTCCAGTCGGCTACAGCAATAAAAACATGAGAGACGCGACCCAAGTAAATATCGTCAACAACGATATTGATGACCATGATGGGACAACAATGATCGAAGCCCTGGCTGTAAGTTGCCCTTTGTCGCCCCCCTTTTCACAACGAACTTGACGGTATCTAAACTTTCACTTTCTCAGGTGGGAGGATCGTTTCTCCTCCTTGCTCTGACTTTTCCATTCTGCTTAATATTTATATTTAAAGTAATTGACAAATTATTAAAAATGTATATAAATCTTTTTAAAACTGTGCTTTCTCCAAAGGTGGTAAAGGAGTATGAAAGGGCAGTCATCTTTAGAATGGGGAGAGTTAGGACAGGTTTGATTTTTTTTCAAATCCGGGCCATAAGTTATTAACTTATTATAATGTAATACAATAATATTTTAGGGGCTGCTCGTGGACCCGGGATTTTCTTCGTCCGTAAGTATCTACTTTCTATAAACTTTCCCCACTTTCATTTTTCTTTTATTGTAATTTGCTTTTAAAAGTCCCATGCGTTGATGATTATAAACAGCTGGATTTAAGAGTGATTTCTTTTGATGTTCCACCCCAAGAAGTGAGTATTATAATCAAATGACCTATGTCAAATTTTATAAATATAAATATTCCGTTTCTTTCCAGATACTTACACGCGATAGCGTCACCGTTTCAGGTACCAGCCATTTTGGATTTTAAACACGAAGCATTTCATGTCCAATTACCCTATTTTTTATCGATCCGTAAATTTTATCTATTTCTGTATTTATTTATAGTTGATGCAGTAGTCTACTACAGGTGCATTTTAAAATACTTTGCTAAGCTTGCTAATAATTATTTTAATTTATTTATGATACTTTTAAAGAGTAATAGAACCAAAGATGGCATTTCTAAATGTGAACGATTACAAGTAATTTATTTGTATTTTCTAACGGATTATAGATTTTTCATGCGTATTTTTTTATAGCCGATCAACCCGCCTCTTGGCGTCAACCACCCTGAGGACTGCGTTGGGAACCAAAACTTTGGCAGAAATTTTGTAAGAAAGGATAAAATTTTAAATTGATACCTTTTTCATTAGCTTCGGTTAATTTTTTAATAGGTCAGACAGGAATGCAATTTCCCAATCAATTCAATCAATGCTCGACGCACCCACTACCGCTTGGGGCGTCCTCGTGGAAAGAGTAGAATTGTAAGAATTTGTGGATTCTTAAAGAAAGTAGGTATATTTCTCATAATTAAAATTTTAGGAAGGATGTCCGACTTCCTTCTCAACTTCAGAGGGCAATGGCAGCAGAGGCTGAAGCATCAAGAGAAGCGCGCGCAAAGGTAGAATCATATTATCATTCTTAATTTAAATTACATTAAATCTCATCTTAAATATGATCTGAAATAAATAAATTTTTCATTTTAGGTAATTGCTGCGGAAGGAGAGATGAAGGCGTCTCGAAGTTTAAAGGAAGCTTCAGAGGTGAATACTAATATTTGCAAATAATTATGTATGGCTTACAAATTAAATCAACATACAATTTTTTAGATCATGATGACAAGCGGATCTGCCCTTCAACTTCGATATCTTCAAACTTTGACCACGATTGCTTCGGAAAGAGAGAGCAAGATCATTTTCCCACTTCCCCTGAACATTATGGGTGGATTCATGAAGCCGGTTGGCAATTAGGATATTTTATATCATCGATCTTTAAAACCCTAAATATTTTTAACATACATCCGTTTAATCCCAAACCTTACAATTTCTTGTACAAATGCTTCAAAATATTTGAATCTTATACGTCAGGAGTTATCATTTTTATATAAGCAAAATAATATTATGATACAAAATTATAAATAAGAATTACATAGTTAAATATTCAAGAAACCTATAAATGTCAATTTTATCATAAATTCAGAATATCTGCAAAATCTTTATTCTTAAAATAAATAATTATATATTTACGATTAATTAGCGACCTATTAGAGCTTATGTACATCAATAATTTACTTCTAACCTTCCCTAGAGTATACGAACTTACGAAGACTAAATTATTAGGCACATCATTACTGATGCAACGCAAATAGGATGGTTAGAAACTTACAATATAATATTAATATTACTCGTCTTTAATTAGTATCGTAGTAGTATATTTTAAAGTAAAAAATTTATGTAATATATAGCCCCTTTTTAAACTAGATAGCCCTATACCATTACCGATATTACTATTAGGGGGCTAAATCCTAATTTTATATTTTAATTTATCAATATTTTAAAGCAAAATATAAATATGTATCAATACCTTAAATTATATACACATATCATTTGTAGAAAATTTATTAATTATTATTTTTATTATATCTGTCTAATTTTTACTTTTTAATATAAATAAAGCCCAAATTAATAAATTATTTAGTGTGCTGAGAGCAATTGAATGCTTTCAATTTTCAATTCATTAGTATTACACTCTCCTACTACGATATATTAATTTAAACCTGTGGACTCGTGTTCTTTTATTATTTTTCTTATTATTTATTATATGTAGGTATTTTTTCGATAATTATATAAATTGTCGTATAAAATACAATAAAGATCTCAATAAAGGAGGATTATATCATTAATCAATCATTGATGCATTGAAGATCATAAAACATTTCAAAATTCAAAACGTTTTTTATATTCAATGCATTGAAGATCATAAAACGTTTCAAAATACAAAACGTTTTCAAAACGTTTTTTATTTTCAATGCATTAAAGATCATAAAACGTTTTCAAAACGTTTTTTATCTTCAATGCATTGAAGATCATAAAACGTTTCAAAATTCAAAACGTTTTTTATCTTCAATGCATTGAAGATCATAAAACGTTTCAAAATTCAAAACGTTTTCAAAAAGTTTATCTACAATTGATTGATATATAGCAATCAGGATTCAGAATGATGCCAGAAAGAGATGACTATGAGCAACAAAGAGCTTTCATACATCTAGTAGAATGCATTGGAAGACTAAAATATGCATAGCTTGACTCATAAAAAGTAAATAATTTTTTATCAACAAATGACATAATCCTCATCCATCCTCATAATTATTTCTTATTGACATTTTTAACTACTCTTTTAACACCCAAATTGTCACCTCTAATTGTGTGCACTTTGTGACGTTAACTTGTCAGTGTCACACACTAATAATTCTCAATTTCCTCGTCCATTTGTCAAAATGTCATATATTTTTAAAGTTACATAATTACTCTGAATTTCACAACAATACAAAATTACAATTAACATTTACTCAATTAAATCCTGAATGCTCAAGTTCAAAGTGCTTTTTAAAAACTTTATAAAATTTCAACAAACATAAAGGACCACCAATTGTTCCAAAAAGTTCCATCTTAAACTGCTGATTTATTATATAATATTGAAATTATTCAAAGTCTGAAATTTGCCTTCAAAATGTTCATATGATCCCAATTTACGTATTAATTAATTGCAATTGAAGGCAACAATGTCACAAAAAATGAAGAGGCTTTTTTAATGCAATGTGACTGAATTATTAAGTTATAATTTAATCAATGTGGCAGGAAGTGGATAAACGAGCAGTTGGTAAGATTTGGTTTATTTGCAATTAAATTCTAAAATAATTAAATGCTATTATACATTTTAAACTTGACTTTTCTAGCTCTATTCTCCTTCCGAGGTGCACAAATAATTCCAGATTATGGCAGAGATATAGATTTAGGAGATGAGGTCAAGATTGTACGAGAACTTGGAGGTAGACCCGTAAAATATCATACCCATTGCTTTATTTATCTTAGGATTAATGGTGATTAATGTATTTACTGTTATGCTAATTTACAGACTGGTATTATGGATTTAAAACTTCGGACGAAACCCCAAAATACGGGATCTTCCCAGCAGCTTATGTTACTCAACTCCCTGATACATCTCAAGATCCTATTTGTGAAGAGGTGGCTACCGTTGCTCAAAATTGGCATACTATCTGGAAAAAGCATTATGTCGAGCATTCTCAATACCAATTTGAAGTGATCGGGAAAGGAATCTCTGAAATACTCGAGGGAAGAAAGACTCTAATCAATGAGACGCTTACAAAGGATGAAGTACACGAATTGAAGCAGAAACTCGTCAATAAAATAGATTGGTAATTTTAACTGTGATACCTTCTCTTGTGATTA
>JAAZTK010002549.1:0-10966 GCA_036507255.1 Megalothorax incertus | reverse complement strand
GTTCCACACAAAGTGTAATGGAATGAACTTGAACAAGTTTCAGAGGACGGCTGACACTTGCTGAGATGAAATGAATTCGTTCATAAAATAAGATGACATCCATTTTAATAGTTATAGAGGGAAAGGGTCGGAATTATATAGCTTTTATTGCGACTATATACGTACAAGAAACGGAATTCCGATGCTTCGGTCCCTACAAACACTTGCATACAGTCATACACCCCAGGATGACAAACGATCTCAATTTGAATTCACATTTGAATCTGACTTTGGAGTTGGGGGAACCGTCAAATAGTGTTGGGGGCAATGGGCCGAAGCTGGTACGGTGTTTATGCACTACTCCTTTCTTAATTACGCGGATAATGCCCACGGAAGGTCGGATTGTACGGGATACAATGCGGAAGCATGTAAAGTCGGGCAATATCTGACTCGAGAATCAGATTTAAATAAGGCGAAACAATATAGGAGAGAAATCCGGGTAGGGAAAGTGTTTGGAATTTCTCGGAGCTCCTTGCAACAGCAGCCTCCACTGCAAACTGCAAAAGTATTCAAATGTTATGGCTCGGCTAAGTCAAAATTATTACTACCCCGTTATTTGTGGATCGGCCACTCTGGCCCCAATGTATTTTCCGGGTAGGGAAAGTGTTTGGAATTTCTCCGAGCTCCTTGCAACAGCAGCCTCCACTGCAAACTGCAAAAGTATTCAAATGTTATGGCTCGGCTAAGTCAAAATTATTACTACCCCGTTATTTGTGGATCGGCCACTCTGGCCCCGAATGTATTTACTTGCCGAATTCCCCGTTTCAAGTCATTTCCCTATTCGCAGCTCATTCCCCGCTTGGTCTTAATACAATTCTCAAAGTATAGTCGATAGTAGCACTTGGTAGAAGTGTTTTAATGCATTCAAGTACTATTCTGATACACTAGATACTATACCTATAGCTTAAACAAAAGCTAGTTTTGTCCGAGAGCTAATTAATTTACACAGCCTACTTATCACTCGAAAAGTTTAAAATTCCTCAGACATTATCTCAAGTGATTATTAATTATTATCTCGAGCTTAATTCGCTTCACTTTGCAAAGATCTAGGCTCTAGCTATGAGTTTCTGGATTAACTTTGCTTGGATTAGGATTTGCAAAGTGAAAGCCTTGATTTGCACAGTCCCTTTGATTCCTCTTTACATAAAAGTGTAGACCCCGGGCCACATTTACTTTTATATTTTATTCTACAAATAAATCCAGTACCTCCTTCTTTAGACTTCTTTAGAAAGGCATAAAAAATGATGGGGCAATTAATTTAAACTTAAAATTATGGAGAGCATTTAAGTCCTTAAGGTTGACCTATTTTGGGAGCTTAAATAAAAGGTTGTAGTAATAGTACCAATACTCGGGGACATCCAAAAAGGGTCATACAATTTTTTGCGTCTTTGTTTTGTCTCTCGCTAATACTATTTAAGCCTCCGGATCTCGCTTGCACATTCAAGTCTCGCGAAGAAAAAAAGGAGAAAAACACATTTCCGTCCTCAACCTTGCCCCATACATCTTCCAACGCTTCCTCCTCGACATTTATTCGCTCCGCATCTACTCTTCCTCCAACCCTAAGGCCTTTAGTTAACGTTAACTTCAAAGCACATCCAATTCCCCTGGATTAAAGTAGGTTATCCCAATATATACTCGAGCTACTCGGCTAATAAACAAGACAGGCCAAGTTAAGTTAGTCCGAGGAGGAGGCGGAGGAGGAGGTGGAGGAGGAGAAAGTAAAGAGAATTCGCGAAAAGGAAGAGTAGAAGGAGCTGACAAGTCAGCAAAAACTCTTTGAAGACCAGTCAAACCTCGATTAACTCAATTCCAGACACATGTTCCATCATTCGCGCCTTTCCGTACTATTAAAGAACAATTCCATCAGCTCCTGACAATCTTTTTACCACACCAAACTACCCTATCAATTACGTACAAGATCCTATGAGCTTGCATTATGTAAAATGAACTATTGGCACAGATCATAATGGTCATATGAGTATATATGGTGAAAGGGGTGTGAATAAGTTAACCAGCTAGCTCCTAAGTATACCCAATTTGGTTGATTTATAGGCTCAGCTCGGGTTAATATTTTATCCATACATATGTATGAAGTTGTAGGATTGTAGGAGGAAATTATGTCATTTAAGCATATGTATTTCGGACACGGCCGAGCCGAGGCTCGTGGTTGAAAATATTTAGGGTATTCTTAACGTGTCAGAGATTTAATCTCTCAACTTCCTACGATAGTTCTCATCAGGGGAATCTTGTTTGATTTACTTACAAAATATTTGAATTAATTTAAGGCTATAATAAATGCAAGTTTCAGCGAAAGAATTCCCATTTGAAATGGCAATTCTTTCCGTAAGAGCTAGGAGCAAGCAGTGAATGTGACACTCCCATTTGAAATGGGGGTAGAAAATAAATTTAAGATGCAAAGCTGATAATAAAGTGCGAGACTTGTGTAGCAATTCAAATTTTACTACGAGCTTTGAGAGAAATGTCAACGACATTAAATTCAGTTCACATTCACCCGGACGAAAGGGCCGGGACAGAATGGCTAGGAGTCTCTTGAGAAATTCCGCCAAGAAAAGTTGCATCCGACATTTTATATAATATTGTATTGTAGTAACAAGTAGTAGCTCTCGATGTCCTTTTACGATTCAAAACTGAACACAATCGATAGACAATGCACTCTCATATTTATCCGACAATCTGTATTAATAAATACAAGAGTATTTGAGCTAATCCTGAGGATTTTGGGGGGAACTCGTCCGAAATTTATGCGAAATTCTCGAAATTTTAGCTCTGGATATCTCCGATAAGTTCCAAAAATTCAATTTACTTGTTATCATTCCACTCCCTGACTAATCCTGAATATTAAGCAGCTTATCCAGCTCTCAAAACAAAAAAATTTGGTCAAAGTTTGTCCCAAGATTATTTTATTTTTCTATTAAATCACCCCCCATCCCACTGGCGTCCCTTTTTTATGAGCCAAGTTATGGTTCTGCCCTGATTAGGAAATTTGCATAAGGAAATTGATACAACTCTATTTGTGTTTTGTGGACGACGGAAGGAATTTGAGGGATTATGCTATCCCCTTCCTCCGTTCCAAGCAATATTTTGTAATTTAAGTTTGAGTAAAAAAAAGTTTTTTACATTTAGGGGGCCTGGGAAAGCAAGTTTCGAGCTTGCAAATGAGCTGCGGATGGAGTTGACAGTCTCATTAATAATCAAAAAGATACTCTGGCCAATCCCTACCACTCTCTCCTTCATCCAGGACTATTTGTGAAATGTATTCTTAATTTGCCATCTAAATAAATATTACCAGTATGCTAGTTGGCCCGGGTTGGGCCAAGGAGAAAATGCTAATGCGCCTTCATCAGGAACTCCCAAAAACCCGGATTTTTCTACATTGAATTAAACGGGAAGAAGAACCTCGCTACCCCGACTTATTGTGATGGATGGTCTTACTCTTCCGCTCCCCTTTTTAAGGAAAAATCTTCCAGGTTCTTACCTACCTCCTTCCAGCCTACCCGCAGATCCTAACCTTAATCCGAGCAACTCCCTCGGGACTCGGTACTTCCTCCTACCGCTAATTCCCAATTTTCACGCCTCCATTTTATTAATTACTCCGGGTACAAATTAGTAGCTCAAAAGAAAGAGTTTTTAAAAGCGAGTGACAAACTTGAGGATGAGGCTCTAATTGAGAAAAATGGGGGAAAAGTTGTAGGTGAAACTTTTTCTTCTTCTAAAATGATCCACCTTTCCCCATACTAAAAACTTGAATCAACAAGCTCTTTCTCTTTAAATCCCTCCCTCCTCATCTAAATAAAAGTTCTTATGCAGCCCCTCAATTTCTCCCCCATCTCCGGGTGCATCTCATAAGAATTTAGAATCGTAAAACGCTGAGCAATTTGTTTTATAAATATGTATAAAGCAGCTCCTATACTCCTCCTGAGCTGATAATAATTTGCAGAGAATTCTCAAAAGTGTCAGGTCATTTTTCAAGTCCATTTACACAACATGTATCTATTTAGCCAGCCTATTCTCTTTCCTCCTTCAAAGAAAAGTTGCCCAAAACTCTCTCCCGTGAAAGGAAAAAGTTTTCGCGAGGAAAGATCTGATAAATCGATCAAATTACCCAGGGACGCTACTTTAGATGAGCAAAATGCTTATGCTACAACACATTTATATTGAGATTTCGGAGGCGGAGAAAGGGATCCATTCAGATTCCATTTGCAAACCGTTTCTTTTCCTTTCCAAGTTAAGTATACCATTTCTAAAATACACTGCATTTATTTACTCTCGAAGCTCATTGTGTGTGTATTATCTGTCTTGTGGATCGAGACTCGTATTGAGGATTCGGCTCCCTTAAATTTATTTTTTCAAATACCCCAAACTTGCCTTTAGAATCGAGATGAGAATGTACATTAAGTATTGAGAGTTTACCCGCTCCTAGTCCTAGTTTTTTATACTTTTTCCGAATTTATATACCCGGGTATTCCCAGTTTACATCAATTGTGTATAGGAATTTCCCTGATTTATTGTATCAGTATTTCCCCGATGCTTTAACCCACCCGATCGCATCCATCTCCATTTATTCATCGTAAATGGAAGAGTACTACGAGTTTACGCATACCCACGTGTACTTTGCTATATTTTTGCTGACTTTTCCCCCCTCGTGAATTGAACATGAACCCCGCGAACCCCCTTGGAATAAAGGGAACTTGATATTTAGCCGTGCCGTTCGTAGTATCATATAAAGTTCATGAGTTTACGGGGCGGGTAGGAAGGAACTGACACATTCTGAATTGTCCTCACTTAAAAATATCCATAAATCCCCGAAATGTACCCCGAATGCATATTGTATACTCTAGCTTATTTTATGAAAGAGTCAAAGAGCCAGGAAATGGAGGGGTTTCCCCGAAAAAGACAGGAAACTTCCTAAATATTAAAGGGTCTGACTCTGACGCTCTTTGAGGAGCTTAGCCCTCGAGGCTTAAAGGGTATAAAATTCAGGAGGAGTCCGAGGATGAAAAGAGGAAGTAAGATTGGTAATTGAGCCTCATCTCCTCCTCCTCCTCCTCATGTTCCTCCGCTGACTAATGAATAATGAACATGATTCTAGGGTTAGAATTCTAATGGGGGGAGCCAGAGTGCCCTTTGAAGTGGCCTGATTGATCTCTCCATTATTAATGGCCCATAAATACATACGAAGTTATTTACATTCAACTTTTGTTTTATATCGTACTGTGTAGAACTCCTCGAACAGGAACTGGAAGTGAAGAGTCGGGCTCCATGCATAAGAGATAAGCTCCCAAAGTACAATATGAGCACTTGGAATGGAACCAGAGCTTCAAAACTCAGCCTCGGAAGAGGAAAAAACTTTCATCTGGTTATCAGAGATAGGTACATATGCGGATATGCACCCCAAAGCTCTTATCTCTGTGTAAATACATTTTGGAATGCTCTCTCAGACTCTCTGAGCTCATAAAGTTTAAACTTTGGCTAATGGGGGGATGAGTCAGGAAGAATTGGATGGGAAGGAAGTAAGGACAAGAAGATTTCAGGCTGGATGTCAATATGTACTGGCTTAACAAGATGTCAATTGATGATGCTTGAGGAGGCACTCAAAGGGGCCAAGGGGGCGCTTACGGTTCATCCCCACTTAAGCAGTTAAAAGAGCCGTAATTGCACCTCGAATAAGCAAATTAAGCTCCTTTTGAGAGAATTTTCGACGACGACGACCCATGAACAGAGTCAGACCATGTCAAAAAGAAGACAATGTGCCAAGGATCAAATTAGTCAAAAATTCAACTCGCAAACCCCTCAAATTCTCCAAATTCCCCCTAATTACAGCAAAGAGGAGATAATTAGAGACCTCCATCCCGTTTCATCTGCATTGTAGTCCCATTTAATGGCGAATACAAGAATCGAATTAAATTGAAAGGGAACCCCTTTCAATCCTCAACTCCTCAGGAGCAAATCCTAATCCGCAACAGCGACTACTACAAATTAAATACAAGTCTTTTCATCCGAGGGACTCCCCCCTGCTGGCACAAATGAGTTGGATTACAATGAGTGAATGTTTTCCCATCAAAATATAACCCGATAACAAATATTGTACCCCATATGCGAGGGATCAGACTCGGATCTTGAGGGATCAGTTCCATTTCCAGCCGTCCATCTATAGAAGAACCCCATTAAAAAAGTAAATAGGGTCAGGAGGAGGAGGAGATAAGCTCCCAAAAATCATTTCTAATTCCAGAATGAACCTTAGAATCAAATTGTATCATTTTTCGGTTTCCTCCCACCTGATCAAACCTTTTAGATAGATAATTGGCAAAGGTAGGTATATTTAATTAACAATAATGGCTTTTTTCAGGTAGGATTGCATCAAATAAAAGGCTTAATTAAATAAAGATGCCTTCAGGCCTTCAGGCAAATCCTCATAATTTCATAAAGGATTTTTTTATTAAAAGAATCGCCAACTGACTCGGAATAATTTAACTTGTCTCATTTTATTATGAATTTATGAGGAATATGAAGGATTCAAAGATTCTTTCAACTGCAGTGAATTAATTCCATTTAAAAGGCTGTAGCAAATAGGTAAAAAGAGTTCAAAAGTTGATGAACATCTGCCGAGGTATATTATGAGATTTCACGTCAGATTAAATCAAGGCTGAGGGCAAATCTGAGCTCATTTTAAAAATCCTTTTTTAAAAATCCAAGCTTTTTTTCATCATTTTTCTATTTATCTACTCTACTTTCATTCTCATTTGCTCATCATATTTACCTAGAGGTACGAGTATATGAAATTGATACCCTTTTTTGATGAAAGAGCAACTCTTTTTTAAAGTTCAACAGCCTTTTTTCATTTAAGCTGATTGAATTTCGGAATCAGCCCTTTAATACACTGATATAACTATTGTGCCGTGTTTGCCAACCTGAATCTCGGAGCATCTTACGTCAAATATGATGTATGAAAACTCTGAATATATTAAACTTGAAAAAGATTAATTTCATAATATAGAAAAACATGTTGTAGTTCAGATATACAGTTTGATATTGTTAGGTATATGCAAAGTTTGGCTCTTTATTAAAAGACTTTGTGCTCGGCCAAATTATTGACGCATATTTACATAGACTACTCGCGAGTGTGTGGAAGCAAATTATCCGAATATCTCTCCCAAAAGCCCGGAATTCGGTTTTAGAGTTGGGAAAGCTCCCTCCCGGGGGTTGTTTCGAGCTCATCCTCCTCCTCCTCCGCCTCCCCCTTTCATCATCATCAAAAACTGACGAGTAATTCACGCGAATCTCTACTAATTTTATTTACATACAAATTCCATCCCTCCGGAGAGGATTCCGGGCTAGCCTCGGCTAACTAGTCCATTCAAAGCGAGGGCCAGTGACCGCTTAATATGGCTATACATTGTAACGTACGAACTAGGCTCAAATTAAATAAATGTGGACTGATTCAATGCAAAAGAATGGCATTCGCAAATAAAATGAGGGCCTTTGTTAATGTGAATTTGACAAACTATTCCGAGGAGCCTTTAATAAAAGTTTAAACTTGTCCCTTATGGGGAGACGTCGGAGTGGATTATGAATTATGATGAATAGATAATTATATGAGAGGAACGGTTCAGCAGACACCCAAACTCTAATTATAATTTCCCGTTTTCAGCCACCCATTATAATATTAGACAACTATTATACAAATTCCGAGCCCATAATCTCCATTTACAGCACATCTCGCGATCAAATCAAATATTATACGAGCGTCTTTCATCAGAATTATAGATATTGTAAATTATAATAGCGGGCCACCATCTGTTTATTACGTAGGAATAAAAATACCTAGCTATCTATGAATAGCCAAGTTCATTCAAATCATTTTCAAGTCCTTTCCAACCTAATGCTCACTAATTGGAGACATTTAAAAGGGCCAATTTCATGGTAAGACCCCGAGCCGTAAGCCTTAATTAATTGGGTATTGAAATTGAATATTCTGTACGGCCGGTACAGATTGCTCTCGGAAAAAATCTGACCATATTGGAGGAAGGATATTAATATCTTACGAAATATCATGAGTAATTCAAAATTATTCACGGTGAAGGTACGCTCTCACTAATAGGTATTCGCTATTTGCCTCTAGAGCCTCCTGAGTAGGATATTTTTGATTTTATTTAATAATCACAATCCCTATCAAATTACAATTTACGAAGGGAATGGATCTGGAATCGATCTCATCCTCAGAAGCTGAGCTTCGGAAGCTCCAAGAGTCAACCCTATTGGTTTAGGTTACTTTATGCCATAATTTTCGAGGTTCTAATAAGATTAAATACGACCTAAATATAAGAGACACATGCAGGTCTAATACAAGTCTCGAAAGAATCTTTGGTCTCGGCTCGAGCTAATTAGATTTCTTAACTTGTGAGGCTTTCTAATCTCCGTCCGTTGCAACGGAGGAGTCGAAGGTTCCTCCGTGTTGCATTTCAATTCAATCCGGCACACTGATTAACCAGGAGCTGCGGAGGAGGAGGAGGATGGTAAAGAAAAAAACGCGAAAAGAATTCTTATTTTATTATATTTAGGAGTTCATAAATCTATTAGCTCATCCCTCAGATAGAATTAGAGCTGTAATCGGTGAAAGATTGGACTCGCCAATAAATTCATTAAATTGACAAATTACACTGCGAAATATGACGTGCATAAATAAGTGTGAATAGAGCATTGCAGAGCTAGCTATTCCTATATGAAATGGCCATCTCGCACAAGATTGCCTCTAAAGATAGGACGAGATATATGGGGAATGCTTTTATTTTAATGGAAGGTGTTCCCGCAATCCACCTAATGTTCGAACACACAATTCAAATGCATATTACTCGATTGAGAGAGGCGTGAGGAGACCATTCATTAATTAGGGGCGAGGAGTACAACCCCCATTCAACTTTTGAAGGGACCCATCCATTTACCTTCCATTGAGCGACAATGAGATAATACTTTGATTTGTGGATTGTGAATTATCCATTACCATTGTAAACTGTGAAACGATCCCCTTTGGAATTTAATGACGCTCTATCTTTTAAAGTAGGTACTATAATATAAGCACACTCGATCAGGTATGAGTTTTATTTCTAATCCTCTGGCAAAACAATTTGTTCCTCAGCCTTCTATCGACTCCGACCGCCTAGCTTTCTTCTTGTGAGAAGAAAATGACTTTAGTTATTGAATTAAAGATCCAATTTGAGCGAACCCTGCTATAAGCCTATTTAAAAGTAGGTAGTTTGACGCGAGGTGAGGAATATTGCGAATTTCGTGTGGGGGGAAATCACGTCTTTTGCCTCCTTTGCGGATTTGGGAATGAATTTAATATTACGAGAGCCTCAAATTGGATTTTGTCCTATATTCTTCGGCTCATTTTGAGAGCATTTAGGAGCATGTGAAGTTGTACGAGATAGGATTCATATTAAGATAATGTGAGCTGCAGTTGCAAATGGTTGAATAAATGGCAAATCGTGTGGGAGTGTCGAGTCTGGGATTCAAACAATTTATGTTTCACCGCACTTTAACTAATTATCAATATGTGACATGCGGGGGAAACCATAAACCGAACATTCTCGTACGATGTAGGTATCTACGAGCTAACGAGGAGTAGTACTAGGTACTAGATTAAATTATTAACGAGGAAATTCTGTTGAGAATTCCCCAAAAACATCCAAAAATGAATGCACAAATTAACAATGCAAACAATGGGCTTGTTTACGAGTAAACAGGGATTATAAGTTTATAACTAAACCAAATAACAGTATTATTGCATATTTATTTTACGAGCATTTGGCAAAAACGAGTGAGAATTTGTTAGCTTAAAGCAAGGCTTGATTTGTTGATATCCCTTGGCCTTTGGGTCGGCCAAGCTTTGTTCCTTTCAGCCTTTCAGGCATTCCTCATAAGCTACAGATACAAATGCTCACAATTAAATTTACTCATCTCTGAGCACACGATCAGCTCCACACATTCAGAGAACAAAGTAATAAATATATCTGAAAAAGCCGTGATCTTGCTTAAAGGTAAGAGTTTCCCCCATTCAAATGGGGATGACAAATGGGAGCATGGACATGTCTATCAATTATGCTTTTTTTTGCAAAGTGTGAGTGCGTGCAAATTTTAAACCGTTTAATATAGAGTTCGCCCCTGCTCACGTTCAGAGTACTTGATGTACGAGCATTTTTCTCAAAAACAATTTACAAAAAAAAAATCTTTCGCAAATCCTTGTTTCCTGAAAACTCTAAAACTCAGGATCAGCAATCTCGAAATCCTTAAGTAGTTGGCTAAATTCAAATGATAATATCTGTCAAGTAGAAGCTGAGGATGTCAAATAACGGAATTTCTGCATAGAACTCATAGCAGGCCATCATGCTACAATAAATGAATATTTTTAATAAAAGCTACAGGATACTTGGACCCTTAATTAATTAAATTCTGAGGGAATATGGAATCAAAGAGAATATAATTTGATAAATTTTGAATATTTCTGACCAGGAACTTCTGACCAGGAACTTCTGACCAGGATAAAATTAGATCCAGGCCTTGTTAAGCTTTATTAAGTTTGATTGGACTCTATTTTGAATTGATTACATATTGGAGTAGTCAGTAATTCTATCTGCGCTTTAATGAACTGATGGTATCTAACTATCTACTAATAAAAGTACCCTAGTATCTAATAGGAAGATGGGAAAGATCGATATGCTTGACCAGAGCAAGCAGAGTTAATTGCCTGTCCCTGTGTAGGCAATTCCTCGGTTTTGCTCGATATATTTCTGAGAAGGAATTTTTGAGGGTTGACACTGCGGAGGAGGAGGAGGAGGATATAAGTTAGGGGAGGAGGGAGCAAATGACAAACAAAAAGGTCGCAGCAGGGGATATTGAGTTTGGGAGTTTG
>JAAZTK010002548.1:0-10968 GCA_036507255.1 Megalothorax incertus | reverse complement strand
AGCCGACCTCAAGGGATCACCGTTGGCCAACAAACCGGAAACATCCTCGTCTGCGACGCCAACAACTGCATGGTGAAGGTCGTGACACCTGGAGGGGACGCAGTGGGGTATTTTCCGACCCGGAAGAATCAAAAGCCTTTCAAACCAATGGACATTGCAGCATTCGGTGGCGGCGTCCTCGTCCTCGGAGCAGAAGGCCAAATCGTCCCACTCAACATCAACTGATCGAGCTTCACAACAATGCCAAAACACTTCAACCTACAACGGATCTTCAGAAACAATCTACTTATCCTGTCATTTACTCAAATATTTAGAATCAAAATATTTAGAATCAAAGTACAAATACTGATAATCTACTACCATTACATTGTTAGCAATTAAGTACAACTACACACTCAATTAATTTAAGTACCAATTATTGTACCTTTTCATAATTTTAGACAATTGATTTAAACTTTATTTTATTGCTAGAATTTAATTATATTTCTCCCTTTGCATTGTTACCACTTACCATTAATCTTTCACTTTGGATTGTTGACACTTGAAATATATACATATTTTTACATATAAATATAATTAATTTTTAAGACTACAAATCGATAATCTCTCATTGTTAATTATACGTTAATTATACGTTAATTAAGAACTCAATTAATTTTGTAGTACACCTATTTTTAACTTACATTGCATTGATTGATTTATTTAAATAAAAGCATGATCCTTTGAAATATAAACTCGTGTTTTACTTGTAGCTTTAATTAATTAATTAGTTTTTAGTCAATTTTGCATTAAAAATTAAAATTAGTAGTAATATATATAAGGTAAAAAGATTAATCCATATTCCATACCCTGCAAGGTCGAAAGCAAAGTCAAATGCGGAATTCAGGCTTTTAACGTCGAAATACGTCAAGTATTAGTCAAGTATTAGTATTGTAATTATAATAGTATATTTATGAGTAATTCGATTTTAATGAGTAATTTTAATTATAGTAGCTTTATATAGTCACAATAATTTAACTTGTCTAAGCGATTTGGAAGAAATGCATTTTAAGATAAGTATTAAATTCTAAGTTTAGAATAGCTCTAACCTTCAATAGAACCGTGAATTATACATCTATTAAATTATTTTTTCCAGACAAATGTGCAGGAAATTCTCAATGCAAGGAAAGGCGTGGATTTATAAATACGATAATATATTTATGAATATATATATAGTATATAAATATTTAGGGTATGATGAAAGAAAACTATTAATTTTTAATTAAATCCTGTTTTAATTAAACCCACATTTTAAAAATAATTTCCATGATCTTAAAAATTGCTTTATTAAATGTTAAGATATCTAACTTTCTTAACTGGCCAACTGGCAACTGAATGGATCTGGCATTTTCAACGTCTTTTATACCCAAACTTTCAAGGGCATCTCATCAAAAATTAAACTTATCAAGTTATCATTCAATCATATATAGCAGAATCATAGATAATATAGCGTATGGTAGTATAATATGACTTTAAAGATATGATATTAGTATTTAAATATGCAAAGATAATAGAGTATAATACCTACAAGTACATAGTGTATCGTACTAGAGTCTAGTGTATCGTACATTAGGTACCTAATACATAATCATATACTGTATTTGAATTTCTGAATCTTTCTAGGATTAGAGATAAGGAAATTCTAATTGTAATATAAAATAGGATCAGAAACTGATACAAATAAAGGTAAAGTTAAATAGAAGACGATTATAAATACAAATGCAATTAAATTATTTTCATATAAAGTTTTAATATCTTGCATCTCTCTCTCTCTTTTATTAAAATACTCCATCTGACACGCTATTAGCCTATAAGTAGGTATAATATTATACTGATAATACAAATAATAAGGTAAATAATATTCTCTCGTTAAATTCGTACAATTATAAATTATTTAGGTAATATAGTATATCATCAATAGTGTACAATTAATTTGACAATAGAAATAATTGGATTTTTAAAATATACGATAGATTATAGTAGTAGAAATAATAAATATTCAAACTCGATCAGTTCTCCCCTCCAAAGTCTCACTCTCGAATTTTTTAATGTACTAATTCTGCTTGCATTTAATCCACCTTTACATTTGAAAAGATTTTGACCACAAACCAATACGATGCAAAGAATCCAATCGTTCCTAAATTTAAAAGATTTATTAAATGAATATTATCCAATTACAAATCATATTTAAAAACCATACCCGTCATCAGAAAAAATAGGAATACAAAGATGGTAGTATAGCCAAAGTAGAGAAGTGTTGAAATGAATCCGGAAATGTTTAATTTGGTGAAAAAGTAATGCACCGTGTATAGGAGGAGGTAGAAACTCGTACAGCCTGACGTGAGGAAGCTCCTCCACCACCAATTATAATCCTCCGAGCTTTAAAAAATTAAAAATATCCAAAATTACATGAATTTATTCATTTTGCCAATTTAGGATCTTACCAAAGATGGAAATAGCATAAGAGGATTGTAGTTTCAGAGCATGTAATGACGAGGATTATGAATACGAGGAAAAGGAATCCAAACTATACCCAAGAAATTCAATTGTGATTAATTTTTGACCAATTCGGCAATAAAAAATAAATAATTCGTTATAAAAGCGTTTAAATAATCGAGTCTTACCATGTAGTACATTTGACTAGCCCACAGGGAATTTAAAATGAAATACAACTGGATAAATATGGATCTGAAATGAAATTCAAATTAATTAGGTCCAGAATTTACAAATGTAACTTTATTTCTGAATTTACCCAAATGGTAGTACCCCTCCCATAAAGATTCCGGGTATAGCTTGCGTGTAAATGCTTTGTTCAGGGATTTGCCTTGGGATTTGGTTAGTTCGCACTGGATGTTCAATAGCACGCTTCCGAAAGTAGCCAAAATAGGAGCCAATAAAGGTGAGGGGTACAGAGACGCCAAACCTTAATTATTCAGATAATTCTCAATTAATACCCCTTGAAAAAATTAAGATTTTTGGATTTTAAGTATTTTAAATCGTACCACAAAGCAAGTAGAGCCACAAGGGTCGAGAATGGTACAGCTCCACTCGAATTATAAGTCCATAAGATGATATTCAGGACAAAAAAGATGGAGAAAACAAATCTAGATTCAAAATAAATGACATTTTAATTAAATAATTAATAAAATTCGAGTTTTGTATACCCTGGGCACAGCATAGAAGTCAGAATAACATTAGATTTCCATTTCTCGCCTCCAAAACTCTTGTAAATCCGGGCAGAAACGTAGCCAGCTGGAGTTCCAAGGCAAACATAGAGTACCATTGCACAAGTCATTAGGGATCCTCGATTTGCAGGTGATAAAAAGCCCAAGCAAGCGAATAGGAGTGTTATAACTATTGGAAAAATGTTCAAAATTAATCAAAATTACTTTAAATTGCTCGAAACAAACCTGTCATTGCCAGAACTTGTATTCCAGAGCCTATAATCACACTCAAAAGCATCCCCTTCCTTGGTGGTCTGAATACATCGCCGTGCACAAGCTATGTAAGTGGAAAAAACAGGGTTAGATACTTTAAAATGTAATATACATGGCTCTACCTTCCAACCAAACTCTTCCTGGGCATCCTCTCCAGAGTCAATCTGATTATACCTTGCTATATCCTTATGTAGAGTACGGAGGAGGATCATTGCAACCATCCCCGAAAGGAATAGTACGATGACAAGCGAGTTTAAGATGGAGAACCATTGCTGGAATTGAATTAAAGGCAATTTAGATGCAATTTACATTAAATTACATGCAAAAAATGGAATAAAGCGCTTACAATGTTAGTATGAGGCATTGAATCGAGTATATAATCCCATCTGCTTGACCATTTGACATCCTTATCCTCGGTAAAGGTCACAGAATAAGTATATGTGATATTTGTGACATCAGAGACACTCAGAGCACGTCCAGGAATAGTCATAGGCTCTTGTGAGAACCCCTCTGAGACCTGGCACGTTTCTAATTCTTTGGGATCCCGTCTAAATGATCGGGGGATCACTTTTACAGAGATGATACGCCCTGAAATTGAATCCACAGCCCCCTTTTCACCTGTCCAATCATTCACCTTTGAATTGGCTCCAGAATGGAACGCGATGACAAGATCTAGATGATTAAATACGTAGAATGTATCCTTTGTAAGGGGGACACGATTTCCAAATTCAAGTTGAGCGCATACAGGGCTATGTGGCTGCCCATCCTTATCCACGTAACATCCTACAGGGAACCCAGTTGAGCATACGGTATTTGTTTTTGTTCCATCCGCCTCAGCCGTTGCAGCCCCTTCTCCTCCGGTTGTCGCCACATATTTATTGCAAAATGTAACGGGCATGTTATCTACGAATTTAAATTAATTTAGATCGTTAGAAATACGGCTAAAAAATACTAATAAAGGGCGTACCAACGATGAAATGATGCTGGTAATTAAGAGAGATTCCATTCTTGAGGATAGCAAGTTTCTGCATTTCTTTTGGATCATTCCCATGATAAGTCTTACGACAGAGGACTTTGCAGGGTTCATTCTCTTTAAAGGTAATCTGAAATAGGCATAAATGATCATTAATTAAACATACAATCATCCCGATCGCTAATTAATAAATTCTAAAATAAAGAATCGACACAAAAGCTTGAAAGGAAATGAGCAATTAATTAACAATGCAAGAGCATTCATATTTCCATCCTACTACATGCTACCTATCAGCTTTAAAATGATAAGGCACTGATAAGCAAATAAAACAACAAGATTGCATAATAAGTAGGCACATTTTACAAAATGTTTAAAATACCAGACCTGATACGGAGACGGCCGAATCCTCTCACCAAACACCACTTGGCCTAGATTCTCCACTGGACTTTCTGACTCATCCGCCGTGCAAAAGTCAAAGCTAAAATGAAATTGAATTAAAAAATTAAGAATTAAATGCACTTTGACATTGGAATATCCGGAAATGACATGTAATTTTTGATTTTTCATATTTAGCACTTACTAATGGTACTCGTAAGGGATGACAGAGTCCATTGAATTGAGCCGGTTGACATAAAGGGCTATATTAGACTGAAAAATGTAAAATAAAGTCCAAAATTAATTAATCAATATTCAATTCAAAAAGTTCAATTTAAAATCTGGTAGTCCTTACCTTGCAATTCTCCCTCTCCTTCCCCTTTGGGCAGAAATTGACTGAAATAACCAGGAGAAAAAAAACACATTTTAATTGACATTAATTAAGCCAACCCCCATCGTTAAAATTGACATGTCCAGTGGCCATCCAAGTATGTCAAAGTAGGTGGAATTTGCAAAATATAAAAAATAAAATTACCCGGTGCAAGTCCAGGCAGGTAGAAGGCATTGGTGGCGGCCACCACCACCAGCAAGGTGAGGGTACGAATCAACATGATGCCACCATGAAATAGAATTAAATTAATTTGTCAATTAATTAAAAATTAAACAATTTTTTGGCCGAATTTTTGCCAATTTTATTCAACTTGGATTTGTTTGACTTGTGTCGAGTCAGAGTTCAGGCTTTAGTCCATCTTATAGAATTAGAAATTTTTCAAAAAATTCTTCCGAATTTTGTCCAAAATTAATTTTTAATTGATTTTTCAAGACATGGACATGTGACGACGACCCTCCTCATTAGCACCAAGGTCCTCCTCCTCATCTTCCCATTGACAGAGTCAACCTCGAGCCGAGGGAGCCCTCGGGGTCATTTTAAAAAATGTCAAAATTCAAAAATGAGGAAAAATTCATCGTGGATGACCAAATGATTTCGTGCCTTGTCCAGGATTGGGCCACATTTATTGGCACTTTTGATGGTGACAATCACGAGATTGACACGCTCAGACTGCATACCCTTTTGTGGTACGTAAAAACCCCCACATTTTAAATTAAAATGCATTTAAAATTTGTGATTTTTAATTTACATTTTTTAAAATTTATTTTTCAGTTCAACTGCTAAGACTGTCCTAAGTCCTAGGTGGATTAAAGGTGACCTAATTAAGGCTGAATCCAAAGCAAATCTCAAGGGGGTTCTCACGTCATTTGGGGAAGCTGTGGGACAGAGGCCATTAGACCCAGAATTTCGAGATCCCCTGAATTATTTTATTGAATTTCTCATCGACGACCCCTGGCCAAAAGCTCTCATTGACTCGCTCAATAAATACAATGGGATGACTCTAGTTGAAGGTTTGTAATTAATTAAGATAATTGAGAAGCTCAGATTGTGCTAATTAATTTAATTTGTCATTTTTAGCTCAAGAAATCTGGACTAAAGAAGGAGGAATTCTCCTTCCAACACGCATCGAATACTATTTAAAGGGGAATATGTTCAATGCCGCTCTAACTGCAGCAAAAGTTGGCTACCTCGTTGGTCTAAACCTTCATGAAGCTCCTGAGGAGGCTGCCAAAGTTGAACCACCTTCAGAGAACCCACCCACACCCTCTCCCAATATGAGTTTAGAAGATTTTCAAAGATTCCGAGATATATTCTTCCTACTCTTAATTATTCGTGATATGCAAGATGAGCTTGAGAGGTGGGTAAGCCCTGAGAATGCTGTAGACTGCTATGTCCGCTTCCTACACAGCGATGAGACGAAGAATCTTTCAGAATCAAGGATTGCAAGAGCCTGGGAAGGTTGGTGGGATACAGAAAAGATTAAAGAAGGGATCCTTGACCTTATGCATAAAAGTCTTTGGAGGGTTTTTGGTGGGCTGATTAAGGTTCAAGAGCTGGATACGATTAAGATGCTTACAAAGCTTTTGTATGTTCTTACGGAGGAGGATGGGGTGCCTACAAGGGAGGGACGCCTTAATTCAGAGATATTTGAAGACCTAGGAAAGATTGTAGATGTGGATTACATTTATGCCATCGTGGAGAATATTATAGAAATGGTGAGTAATTTAAATATTGTTATTTTGCAATTTTTAATTTAAATTAGGGTCATTTTTGATTCAAATTGTATCAATTTAATTGATTTTAGTTTGATTTCTTTGAATTTAAATGCGAATTTGATTTGATTTTAGAAATGCGATTCAAAGTACGATGGAGCAAGGGACGAACTATTCTTGGAATATCTAATCAGAGCATTGACTGAAGAATTGAATCGAATTACAGCTGCTAGAGTGAAGGTAAGGCGGTTTTAAATGCAAAAAAATGACTTTTACACTCCAGAAATTAATTATTTTGACATTTATAATGTTTCTTAATTCAATAGGAGCAATCAAACGTTGCAGAGTTGGAGGCACACCTCTCTTCAAAGTATCTAATGGCCCGAGAGTTTCTAATTAAATATCCGAGGACCAGCTGGGAGCTTTCCCTTACTGCATTCTCGCTTAATCCTACTCCAGAGCTCCTCCACGACCTCTTCAACCCAGTTGGGGTCACTGTTGAGGAGATATTCTCAAAACATAATTCGCAGAATGAGTTAGAGTTGATTACAATGAAACAATCAATCATTGATGACCTTTGTGGGATTATTAAGGTACCGTTCTTATTAAATTATGGCTTTTAAATCGTTAAATTGTTCCTTTTTGATAAAATCACAGAATCCAGGTGCAAGGATCTCAACTTTATCATGGGTGGATGATGTGGGTGCTCTCCAGGATCGTTGTAAAGATGCATCTAGAGAAGCGTGGGGCTCAATTCATTGCCTCAAATGAGCTCAAGAACCTTGAAATTGATTATAAAAAATTTGAGAATAATCCAGTCCAATTTTCAAATGGTTTTGAGATAGGTAATTTGACTTTGTGAATTTTTTAATGCTAGAAATCCCAGAATTAATCATATTTAATCCAATATTAATTACCATTTATTTTTCTAGGCTATCTTCCTAATGACAAACGGTTTCAAAAGAATTCTGGTCAACCCAGGCCAAAAACGCAAAAGAAGAAGGGTAGGGGGGTAGGTAGGCCACGAAAAGAGAGCTCAGATCAAGATGGAGGAGGGCCAAGTTACCACCCAAAGATTAGAAACTCCGGAAAGCCACGAGGAAGACCCAAAAAACAGATACTCACTTCTAATGGGGAAGGCAATAGTTTATCCAGAACGAGGAGATCTTCTACTACTACTTTAAATACATCTTCAGATAATAGTATGGGTCTTAGCGGGGATTCTGATTATTCCCAGCCCCAGGAGAGGTCAAAGGGAGAGAAACAGTCTCAGGCGGAGATACCACTGATTTCTTGGTTTATGACCCTTCCAGCGGATCCTAATCTTCCTCTACTTTCATTTACAAGCTATCCAAATTACAAGGTATGCCTTAAATATTTAATTAATTCATTTAAATCCACTTTTGGCTAATTTCTGGCTTGTATTTAGGAGCTAATTCGGGTTCATGCAAATACACCAATCCCAAGAGCTACAAAAACCCTTCAAACCCACAATCGAATCACATGGCACGGCTACAATTTCCGTACAGATAATCTTGAACGAACCCTGGCCTACCTCGAAGACCCTTCGAACCGAGATGGAGATGGGACTGGGCTTTGGAATAATCTAATTAAAAGATTGATTCGAATTTGTATCGGAAAATTTGAAATGATGCCGAAAAAGAGTACAAATCCACCATCCATCGAGATCAAACCAGAGTTGAATTCAGAGAGTAAAAGGATACAATCAATTATAGAGGATCCTGGAAATGCGGACCGAATTAGGGAACTTCTTGGGGCTAAAGGTGGGGTTAGATTGGAGTTAAAGACGATAGTAAAGGTTAAAAAGTCTAAAAAGAAGGAGGAAAGTCAGAGTAGGAAGCGTCTTTTGAAGATTCAAGAGGAACTTCGAAAGATTAATGATCTTCAAAGGTCTTCTGGGTCTTCTCAAAGTCAGGAGCATATCCTTTCAACCAATGTGCCTGTAAATGGAGCTCCAGCGGTCCTGGAAGAGTCTGATAAATCAAATGAAAGCCCAGGAATGCTTGAAACACTGCTTAAAAATCCAGAATCTTTACTCAAACGTTCAAATGGAGCCACAGAAGTGATTGAATTTGAGAAACGACCTCTGCCAGGCCTTGTACCACTCACTCAACCTCTGGAGAAAGTTCATCCTTTGCCTCCACCACCTCAAGACGACTCGGATTCAGAGCATTCTGATAATGATTCTGTTGAGACCATAGTCTCCTCTGAAGATGAGGAGGATACGGAGGATCATATGATAATTGAAAAGGATGCGGAGGGACCTATAATTGGAGAGGAATTTGAATCGGATTTGGAAGATTCTGATCCAGATATTTCTGTGGTTTATGAGGCTCCACCACCACCAACTCCTCCTCCATCTCCTCTAAAGCGTAAGCTAGTAAGCTATTCATATCGTGATCCCAAATGGAAAAAGATAAGCCTGGGTGAGCTAAGGGATAATTTGAAGGTTAAGAAACTCCCAGATGGGATAAATCTCGAGTTTTTCACGGTTGAGGGGATGACCGAGGATGAGGATGAAATTGAAATTGAGATACAAGTTGAGCCAAAGGTGGAAGAGCGCAAGGAGCCACCAGCGAAGCCAGTCAGTTCTAAAATTGAGATGTCAAACTCAGCAAAGGGATTCAGGGGGAGTGTCAGAGGGGAGAGGGTGCCTAAAAGCCTTCCAGAGGGGAGATATGATGAGGATAGTGATGAATATACTCTTGGAGAGTCGGATGATGAGGGAGAAGAGAGTGAGATTGAAGTATTGGATATTATATCGCAATCTGAGCCACCTAAGAAGAGGAAGAAGGCACAATTTGCGGATTAGGTGGGGGGAAAATTGCTATTTGCTCAGGGTTCATTTTTTTTTTCATTTTGGAGCGGATTAATTCGTGATTTTTCTTAATGTTATTGTATATCAAATAGAATTAGAGATCGTAGATGTTTAAATAATATTTTAAGTAAATCTTTAATATATTGTACAATATGTGGTAGATTGTCAAATGAGGTTGGTTTTGTTACTTTTTTATAATTATTTATTTGATAAAATGTCTTTGTTTTTCAGAATTTTGTAGGTCTATTTTTCATTGACCATGTAATTTTTTACAAATTGTATTTTATGTCAGGTATTATATATCCGATAGTATATCTGTAGTTAAAAGCTAAACTTTTAAAATACCTAGATTAATTAATTGTATTTTTACTAATATTCTACAATATCTATTTATACTATTGCTATTTATACTACATTTACTACCAACTAATTTACTAATTACTAATTACTAGTAGGTATACTCCGTATTTTAAGTCATTTGTTCAAGAATTTAATATTCAAACTCACTCTACGATTATATATATTGAAATATTCAATTGCAATCATTTTTGTAAGTGCAATTTAATCTTTCTAGATTGGGTCTTGGATTAATTAATCTACTTTGAAAATGTTGTTAATTTCTGTACTAAGGATAAGCTATAGTGTATTTTTCTAGATTTCTTCTGCGTGCTTAAATCCTATTGAAAAATAATTTTTATAAGCAAAAAAATATGTATAATCCACAAAGATCCTTAAAAAGCTATTACAGTATACCTTTGTTAATCTTTCTACTTTCTATTGTACTTTAATTATATTAAGATCCATTTATTCCTTCCTAAGGAATACTTTGACATGAAATCTTTAATTTTAGGTACAAGTTAATAAAAAGAATAAAATGAAACCTGACTTGAAAAGTTGCAATGCTTCTGGAATTTAATTTTATTCATTTGTTTTAGCTTAAATAGAAATACTCGTATATTAGCTGTACAAATTTGGAAATACGATATATATATATGAATCTAATTACTAATTAGAAAAGATTAAGAATTCAAAAAATAGCAAATGTTTTATTTTTCTGAAGAATAACTAATTACACCTTGTCGGGCGAGCATTTCACAATCCGAGAGTGGCAATGAATGGTTTGTATCTTTTTTGAGGAGTACGGAATCCCCCATTTCAGTCTCAAATTCACCGTAATCTTTGAGGACTCGAACCTATGAATT
>JAAZTK010002547.1:0-10972 GCA_036507255.1 Megalothorax incertus | reverse complement strand
GAAGTACAAGTACCAAGTACCTCCAGAAAAAAGTACTTGACAAGTACATGGCAAGTACATCAAATGTACTTGCAAGTACGTACTTAAGTACATGGTGTACTTAAGTATCCCAACACTGATGCATACTATTAATTTTGATCAGCAATATTTAATTCAAAATTATATTTATTAATATGCACGAATATTAAATTATTATCAGGGCTCCAAATGAAGAGGATGACGTTGCAACTCCTTTGTTTCAAACAGATATGATCTTTTCTACTCGCCTTGAAATAGAGAACGAGGACCACCACAAGACAAAGGTGTACGAGAAGCACAATCCTTTTTTTATTCACGGGCGAACGCGAGGGTAAAGTCCAAACTTGGTTATAAAATTCTTTATTGTAAATTCTTATATTTTCCCAAATTAGAACAAAGACGCTTTCAATGGATTTTATCAAAAAATACATTCACGTAGCTCGGTTAGTCAAGCCTGTACTAACTGATGAAACATCAAAATTAATTGCTGATGAGTATACCCGTCTTCGCGCTTATGAATTTAAAGACAGTAGGCTACAAAAAACAGAGCCTATTACGCCACGTACGCTGGAGACGCTAATTCGTTTGAGTACGGCACATGCTCGATCCCGGATGTCAAAATTCATTGAGAGAAAGGATGCAATGGCTGCGATTGAGCTTGTGACTTCCGCTTTGTTTGAAGAGGTACAAGAGAAAAAGAAGAAGAAACGTCGAGCGGATGATGGAGAGGATTCTGAATTGAGTGAAGCGGGGGAGGAAGAAGGGGATCAAGAGAGAATGGAGTTTGATGGAGAGAGTGGAGGCGAAGGAGAGGGAGTTGGTTCGCAATCTCAGAGGAAAAAGGCGAAACGACAAAAGTTGGAGGATTCTGAAATGACCGAGGAGGGGGAGGGTGAGGGAGTTGGACAAAGAGTTCTCGCAGATACGATGGACATTGACCAGGGAGAAGCGTCATCAGCCATTTCGTTTCAACCTCTTGAAATTGAGAGATTTAATCATTTCAAGAGCCTTATGGCTCTTTTGTTTGATAACGAAAGGGCAGAGTGCCTTTCAGAGGATGTGGTTTATGAATGGATGCTCAAGGAAGGATTCACAAATGAAGAGATCCTTGCAGGGATTTCCGCTCTGCGTGATGGGGGATTTATTATGACTTCAGACAACTTTATCTTCCTTCTTTAAATTGTATTTTTTTTGTATTCAAGTTAATTCCATCTCTTCTTTTTTTCAAGCATTTGACTATTTTTTTCATTTTTTTCCTTTTGCAGTTAAAATATCATTATTTTTATTAAAATTTTTATTGGACATTTTGTTGAATTTTTGAAATACATTTAATTTGAAAAACACAACTGTTTTTATAAGATGTTACGGGTTGGCATTAATTAATGGCACTCTCTCATTAAACGTTTGTTAGCATTTTTTTTACTAATTCCTGATGATTTATATAAAATATTTGTATCCCAAATTAATCCTGGATATCCAGCCCATTCGACAAGAATTTTAAAATATTTTGTTTAATTAATTAGGCTAGTGCAATTAATTATCAAAGTTGACCCTTAATCCGAAATGAAGGTNCGACAAGAATTTTAAAATATTTTGTTTAATTAATTAGGCTAGTGCAATTAATTATCAAAGTTGACCCTTAATCCGAAATGAAGGTCACATATTGTGACTTCAGAATCTCCGCCGTTGTTGACATTGAATACTCGGTTCTTTCATAAAATGAACCAGTTCTTCAAGGTCTTCAATTGCTTTGAATTGGAAAAAATCCATCAGGTCATGACCTTAGAACAATGGCCTGACGATTTAAGGGCCCCCCCTTTTTGAAAATGGGTGCAATTAAGAAAACTGACCCCATCATCGCCAGAATGACATTTGACAGTGCTAAGTACCATAATGTACTTGGGAAAGTTGAGACTCAACTTCTTGAGTGATATCCTGAAGGTTTGACCTTCCATTGACCTGCCACGCCTCTATGTCAATTTTGGACCCGTTTTTGGGGGTAGGATGGGGGGTAGGGGGACCCTCTCCCATGATCGGGTAACTCCCGGGACCTGAAAATCACGGAAAACATTTGGGGAGGTCATGAGATTAACGTTGCGAAACAAAAAACCCAGATTCCCGAAGATTTAAGGTCAATAATCCGAAAAGTTTGTAATGACATCCGCCCAAAATAGCCCCAAGTCATTTTTGAATTCAATTTCCCTCCGGGTTCGAAAGGGTATAGAGGTCAAAGGATGCAACGCTGGCTATTCAAATTTTTATCACTTGAACAATAATATCAGAGCTCTTTAGTGCACTGAAAAACTTTTTGCTAACTATCGTATTTTCGGAATAATAATTAAGCAAACGAGTGCCATTAATTAATGCCGACCCGTATAAACTTATAATCGACAATAAAGGTATATCAATAATAAACAATATCAAGTTATTGAATGAGCTAATTAAAATTAATCTATAATTCGATTTATGCTGTCCGAACATGTCCGAAACGGTTGAGTATATCTTCAGGATATAATATGCGAAATGCGAGGAAACTCGAAACCTCAAGTTCACAATCTCAGCAGATTACAATATTTATTTAAAGTCTAGTTAAAAAATAAAATGATTCTACGGAGGTTGTTACCACCAATTATATAAATTATAGATGGACATGAGTCAGTCGTGGTCCATTTATTAAAATTTCACTAGACGTGTTGACTGAAAGTCTGAACCTGTTAAAATTGTGTGAAGAAATTAGAATTGAAATTCTTTATTTTTTAATTGATTTTTATTTTTAAAAATGTCAATCCTCAAAGTGTCCCAATTTGAATTCTTGATCCCTCATTGGATTAATTAATTAATTAACACTAGTCATTTAGGTGTTCGTCTCATTTCTGTCCGCCATCCAAGATTAATTAATTGCGTAAATATTTTTATATTGATTTTTTAGTAAAAAATCATTAAATGACACTTTGAAAACACCTAACTTTATTAATCTTAATTAATCTTGTTTAGCCTACGTCTGTCCTGACTATTGTCACACCTTGGACAAGATGCCTTCTCCAGAGACATTGGAAATTGTGGGGGATCAAGGTCAAAAGTATTCACATTTGGTAAGTCTCAAATTATTAATTAATAAATAATTAGGGCACGTTATCTTTAATGTTTTAAGATATTTTAATGGACAATTATGTCAATTATTAATTGTTGAGCCAATTTGTCTAGCTTTATATTTATAATTCGATTGCAAAACATGTAAATTCACTAGGCTCTAGTTTATATATTGACATTGAATTTATCAATTGAACTAGATCTGTTGAAAGGAACGTGGATAATTAATTATATTTATCCAGGAATAATCCAATTTAAATAATTCCCATATTTTACATCAATATCAGGTACATGCATTTATGGATTGCGCAAATATGCGTTAATCAACTGTCATTGAGGATGAGTTATTTAAAAATTATTAAAAACCCCTATACCCCTTTGTTTTGAAATGGTAATTTGGTCCATATATTCAATGCATTGCAGATGATGATAAATGTCGGTTTTAAAAGTTAAACAAAATACGTGTCAGCCAACATTAACTCACATTAACTGAAAATCAAGGTTGTAAACACGGCCAAATGGCATTTGCAATTAGACTCGAGAGAGAGTAGGTTTATCATTTAACATTGCATTGTAAATTAAAATTTGTGACAGGCAGTTACAGAGATAGTAAGATTAACCTTAGGATAATGCGTGGAAAAAAGTGTTATATTTAAAATTTTTAAATTAATAATGCGAAAAAGGATATTACATTCCATAAGGAAATTGTTCCATACACTAACATGGCCATTTACCCATTTCTTCCAGACTGGACTCGTATTTATCTTCAATTTGATTGTCGGACTTGGTTCCCTAACAATTCCTCAAGCTTTTTCACAAGCTGGAACAGTTCTCGGCTCCATTATCCTCCTCCTCCTTGCTTTCATCAGGTACCAACCTTCAATTAAAAAATCAAATTCAATTCTAATCAAATTTTTTTCAGTTTAATCACGGTCACTTTTGTGATTGAGAGCATGTCTCTGGCCAACTGCCTCCTTTCAAGAGCCAAGTTAGCCAAACGGGAGTCGTGTGAAAGCATCAACTCTATTCCTAGGTCAAGGAGGGAGAGGGATCCCCTTATCCCACCGGATCTCAATGAGAGGAACGCCGAGGATGAGAGAAACTCTTCAATCTCAGCCTCATTCGAGATTAAAGAGACTGTTGAAATGGTTTGTAATATGAATTATACCTATAAAATATAAATTGACTAATTCTTTCAATTTCAGGGGAAGATGGCATCTCTATTTTTCTCCAAAATCGGAATATATCTATTCTACCTTTGCATTACCGTGTACCTTTATGGAGATCTTGCGATTTATATAGCTGCAGTCGCCAAATCTCTCAGAGATACATTTTGGTACGCAATTTTGGCCAATTCAATTAATAAATCTGAATTTCTTAATATTCCAATTTGCAGTTATTATGTTCCACCACCGGAAAATTCCACTATGGAAGGAATAGGAAATTCTTCGATCATTCCAGATGATCAATATTGCTGGTCAGAGTCTAATGGGATTGATCGAATGGGTGCATATAGGATATTCTCTGTAGCATTCCTCCTACTCCTTGGACCATTCGTTTTTTTCAATGTACAGAAAACAAAGCATCTACAAATTGCAACTACACTCATGAGATGGCTAGCATTCACAATTATGATAATTCTAGCATCAATTCGCATCCATTCCGGACAGGGGGATGGAAATCCACCAATTTCAAACATTTGGGCCCTTCCGAACTTTTTCGGAGTTTGTGTCTACTCGTTCATGTGCCACCACTCTCTACCATCACTCGTGACTCCTATAGCCAACAAAAAGAGGCTCAACGCAATGTTTACCGTTGATTATGCCCTTATCTGTGGGTTCTATCTTCTCCTAGCCCTAACTGGTGTCTACGCGTTCGCAAACATTCAAGATCTGTATACCCTCAACTTTGAGCCAGACAAGGAGGTGAGTCAATTGATAATAAAATGATCCAATTTATTAGGATCATGAAATGATTTCCATAATTGAATTTGAATAATTTCAAAGGACCCCACTGGACATGGGATCTTTACTCTAATGATTCAATACTTTCTCTCGCTATTCCCCGTATTTACCCTGAGTACAAATTTCCCTATCATCGCTATTACACTCAGGAATAACCTCAAAGCACTTTTCCAAGTCACTGACCACGAGGATGACTATCAATTTACAGAGAATGACAATGGTCTGTCCAATTCTTCGGGGTCTAGCAATGGAAGGGGTTCTCGATATAATTCCTGCATCCGAATGTGCAACTTTCTCCTATTCCCAATACTTGTAAGAAATAGAATACTAGTGGTCTAGTAAAGTACTTGATTTAATGATATTAACCATTCATTTTAGGCCATTGCTCCTCCATTTCTAATCACCATCTTTGTGGAGGATGTCCAAATACTCGTGTCTCTCACGGGGAGTTATGCAGGTGAGCCTTGATATGATTATTATAATGGATTATGGGCAGTTAATTAAATAAATGTAATTAATTCTTAGGTGCGGGCATTCAATACTTGATTCCAGTATTCCTTGTCTATTATGGGAGGCGGATGTGCTCCACTAAGAATAATCCATACGCCTCTCCATTCAAATCCGTTTATTGGCTTTATTTCGTCTTAATTTGGGCGGGAGCCTCCACAATCCTTGTCACTGTATACCACATTACTGGAGGCAGTTAGTTAAGCCGAGCAAATACTCCAAGTGAAGCATTCCTTTTAATTAAATTCCAGTTAATTCCTTTGTTTTTTATCGATCAATTTAAATATTATGCAAAATAGTATATTATAAATAATGCAAAGTAGCTAGACTTGAAATAGTCAATTGCAGAGATTACCTATACCTATTATTAGACTATTTAGAAAAATCGAAATTATCTAGTTGTAATAACTCTTTGAAATTAACTGCTCTCGAAGGACTGAATTTTAAACGATATTTATTTATTTTAGGTTATTTATTGCAAATTAATTAAAAATTGTACTTTATTAAAAGGAATTAATACAAAGTTAGGTTTAGATTTTAGATATACATTAATTAGGATTAGATGGATATTCTAGAGAATGTGCATATAGTCAAAATACAAATTATACTCGACAATAATAATTCATATGAAAATATTCCTGTTGAATAGTGTTAATTAGCCTAATGTATTAATTGAACATTTAAAAATGAGATTAAAATCAAGTAATTAATTAGAGATTTAAAAAAATGAAATAAAAGATACCGTTGAAATTAAATTGGAAATACTATTTGAAATACTTGCTACTTTCTCCAGACTCACCCTCCTCTTCATCCGATTCAACTTGTACATTCTTTCTCTTTGTTTTTGATTGTTGTGACCTAACTCGACCCTTCCCAAATGGACAAAAACTTTTATTAAGGCACTCTTCGCATTTAGGCCCGATTGGAAGGCAGATAGTCTGTCCAAAGCCTACAAGTAACCAGTTAACCTCCGACCACAACTCTTGAGGAATCCATTCCTCGAGGGCGACCCTTGTTTTCTCTGGTGTGTTTGTCTCCTTCTTTCCTGTCCATTTCAGCCGATTAGAGATTCGATGAACATGGGTGTCCACGCCTAATTCGAAATCATGTATTAAATCGGTTTAGCTAAATAAGAAGTCAGTTCTTACCAATTCCAGAGGTAACTTTCCAACCTATCTCCATACAAAGGTGTGCCATTTTTGGTCCAACGCCTGGAAGAGAGCACAATCCTTCAATGGAGTCTGGGATATCATCATTATACTCATCATGAAGGATTTGGGCAGCCTTTTTTATGTATCCTGCCTTCTTTTTCCAGAATCCTACAGGCTGGATAATCTCCCCAAGCTCAGATTCTTCCATCTTAAGAATCTTTTGAATTGTAAGACGCTCCTCACCTCCTTTGAGTCGATCTGCAATTAATTATTTACAATTTCAGTTCCCAATTATCCAATTAATCAATTACCCATTGCAGCAAAGGTCACTTGATCTTTTGTCTGGGCGGAAAGCATGAGGGATAGTAATGTCTGGAACCGACGAACCTTTAAACAATTTAAAAATAAATAAATATTTATACACCATATTTTATTTATCTTTTGACTTACATTTGGTTCAGCGTCCTCCTCCTGGCACATGTGACAGCCCATAGTGTCGACGGGAGCATCCCCTTTACTCCTCATTTGACGAATGTTATTAAATATAGTCTTCCAGTTCTCTGGCTCCCACTTCTTCTTTTTAACGGGGTCCTCCTCATGAGGAGCTACAGTGTCAACCTTACTCTTCTCCAATTCCTCCAGTTCTTGGCCTAAATTGTTGGGATTTACTGGAGGTGGCTTCAAAGAATTAGCATCGATATCTGGATTTTGTGGATCTCCAAATTCTGGACAAATCCGACTCCTTCCTTTCCCCACTCTTTTACCACGGGGCATAATTGCCACTAGGAATCTGAGCCCCTTCAGCCTCCTCCAAATCCGGTGGACAATTGCCACAAAATAATAATTAGACAATTAATTAAAAACAAAATTAAAAATAATTTGTGTGGACCAAATCTGCGCGCGGTTTGGAATTCAAATGCTATTTGGCGAGTTCTAGTATTCCTATATGGCTCATGCACAGCACTCAAATTAATTGATTTTTAATTAAATTTTAATTAATTACACTTTAAACTACTTATCATTGTGACGTGCACTTAATTTAACATACCAAGCTCTTCTAGGTCGACTATTTCATCGGTGGTTGTCGAGCTTGTCATCAACGGAAACTTACCAAAAAAGAAGGTGACCTTTGAAATTTAAAAGCGCATGTTTACAGAGCTCTTTGAAGAAATATTGACAAAACACATTACTCAATTAAGACTTAATTTAATCCTACAGTACATGTTGCACAATTAACACTTATCTTTTTAATGCTTAAAGTGTTTACGGAAAGGACTTATCATTTTGTATTTATTTTATTTCTTTCAGAGTGTTGTACTACCATCATTGACGAGGAAGACTGGATTAGTTTAACTCTCGTGGCCAATTAAAAATGATTTAAATAGAAAAAGAATGTATTGTCAGAATATCGGCTCCTCTGAAAACCTATTCTCCTCATATACCATCGAACCAGACTCCGTACAACAGACTATGGACACTTCTTCAGAGTTTGTCATCCTCAGGTGAGTATTTTTTAAAAAATTCTGACTTGCAAGGAATTAAATAATTAATTTCTTGTGTTTTTCAGTGGGAATTCTCACCCAGAGTTGGCCAATTTAATTGTGGGCCGGCTGGGTATGAAGTTGGGTCATTGCAATGTGTACAACAGGTCAAACAATGAGACTGCCATTTCAATCGGCGACTCTGTTCGATCCAAGGATGTGTATATAATTCAGACGGGGTCAGGGACTGGAGGAGGGTCTATGGACTGTAATAATGCTATTATGGAGATGCTTATCCTCGCTTATGCTTGCAAGGTATGTATACTATCTACCAATTTTAATTCAAGTTTGTTAAATAATTCATTTTCATGTAGACTTCAGCTGCAAAAAAGATTGTTGGAGTCATCCCGTATCTTCCCTATTCAAAACAGTGTAAAATGCGGAAGAGGGGTTGCATCGTGGCAAAGCTCCTCGCAAAAATGTTATCCAAAGCTGGATTTACGCATATAATCACAATGGATCTGCACCAAAAAGAAGTACAAGGATTCTTCGATTGCGTAAGCGAATGGAATGATTAAAACGCAGTTGACTTCTAATCTCTATAATAAATTATTAATCCTCCACAGCCCATTGACAATCTTCGAGCCTCACCATTCCTTTTACAATACATCCAGGATTGTGTAAGTTACGCATTGCATTAATCCAAATCCTAAGTTAATTAAATCATGCCTTGAGTAATTTGAGAATTCTTATTTAGATTCCAGATTACAAAAATTGTGTGATTGTGGCCAGAAAGGCTGGATCTGCTGCCAAAGCAGGTATGTATCTCCATCAAATTAATTAAACATTCCTTAATGCCACCTTTTAATTTGCATATACTTTAATTAATCATTTCCAGCCTCGTATGCTGAGCGACTGCGAGTAGGAATAGCTGTAATTCATGGAGAAGAAAAGGAGGTGGACGAGGTTAGATATTCTTTAAAAGTTTAAATTTTTATGAATTTATTTAAATTGATTTGATTAAAATTCCAGGATGGAAGATCCTCACCTCCTCCTCCACGAACAAGGGTCATGGACGTTGGAGTCAGCTTCACGCCTACAACTCCAGCGAAGGAAAAACCACCCCTCAATGTTGTGGGTAAGATCAATTTAGGCTTTTTCTTGGATGATGTAAAATGTAAATTAATCCCATTCTGAATTAGGGGAAGTTGGTGGACGAATCGCAATCATGGTTGAGGACATGATCGATGAATGCGAACAGTTTGTGATTGCAGCAGAGGCGCTAAAGGAACGAGGTGCTTGCAAGATATTCGTCCTGGGTTAGTGGCAATTTGGAGAAATATTTTTAAAAAATGATACGTAATTAAAACATAAATTCCAGCTACACATGGACTACTTTCATCTGATGCTCCAAGCCTTATTGAGAACTCTGCTATTGACGAAGTTGTTGTTACAAACACGGTAATTTATACGACTTTTCCAATTGATTACAGCTTAAATATGATTGATTTGAATGGTGGTAGGTTCCTCACGAAGCCCAAAAACATTTGTGCAGTAAAATCAAGACTGTGGTAAGTGTAAATTAACTAATTCCTAATAGGTAACTTTCTTTATAAATACGGTTAATTAATAAATTATTTCATTTTTCAGGATATTAGCATTCTGCTCTCAGAGGGTATGCTTTGAAAAAATACATTACTAATTCAATCTCAATTTATTTGATCATTAATCTCTAATATTGTTTTGATTCCAGCGATTCGTCGTATTCACCACAAAGAGTCCATGTCGTATCTCTTTCAAAATGTGACGCTTGAGGATTAACTCCTCTCTCATGAATGATTCGAATTCGATAGTATTAAATTACATTACAAATGCGGATAAATTATATCAAAAGGGGTCATTTCTAAATTTTGCAAAAATTGCAAACTGGAACTATACTGTGAAATATTCAGAAATCTATGTATCTCTTATCTAATTTAATCTCAATTGCTACTTTAATCTCTCTACCTGTATTTCCAAACTACAAGGTCTTACAAGATTATAATATGCCTTGTGCTGTTATTGTACTTTGTAATATGATTTATATATTCCTTTATACAACACAACTCGAGAAAGCTTTATGAGTCTATATTATATACCTACCTAATTAATTAATTATGAATTATGATATAGGTAAAATGCTACAAGTATCAAATTCAAGAGGCAAGAAACTTGTTACAGATTTGTTTAGAACTTTAGATTTAATTTATTTGTGCTACAAATCTATCATTATTCAAATGTCCCTTCTTTACCTGTACATTAGTACTTTAACTACCAATATGTTACCTAATTATTGTGATTTGTGAAATATATAAATTGTCAAGTGGCCTACCAGGCTACCCTTATTTGAGGTGTAGATTTATAGGTATTTCTTGTCGATACTTTGTAGTCAATTAATCCAATTTAGAAAGGGAAATAAAGAATTTGTGCTGATAAATCTTACGCATTTTAAAATAATTAAATTAAAGTAGTTTAATTGCAACAGTAGTTTTAATTAAATTATTGAATTTGCATAATAAATTAATTTATGTTGAGGAACGTTACCATCAAAGCTAAGGCGAGCCTATGTCCTGTGACCATCTGGCCGTGAACATTTGAAAAACAAATATTGTAAAAAACACCTACACATTTTTAATTATTTAACAACTCGACAATTATTTAATTGTGTTTAATAATTATTAATTGCAACCATCCTCGACCTTGACCTACATCAGCCTTCACA
>JAAZTK010002546.1:0-10972 GCA_036507255.1 Megalothorax incertus | reverse complement strand
ATTTGTATCCCCACTACTTCAATTAAATCCTGTCCTAAACCTTGTAAAAGATTTTGTAATACATTTTGTATAAATAAAATTATTAATATATCCTATAAAAAAAAAAAAATAAAAAAATAATAATAATAATAATCAATAATATTCGAGTTTAAAATTTAATTATAAGTTGGTATTTTTGTTTGAAAAAAATTTAATTTTAAAATCTTTATTACACGTATTTTAATCCACATTTTTATAATTATCGAACAGAATGATAAGGAGTAAGAGTGCCCTCTTTTGAGAAAACTATCTGATTATTATCAAACAACCGAGCCCGATATCCAGCCGCGGAGTACATTAAATACCTTTAAATTAGAAAATATATATCATTTATACGAATAAGAATTCAGTTTAAAAATATATTACATTTTCCACATTCGATAAAATGTTTCATCATTTCCGGTCTCTTTTTTTAATTCAGGCCAAGCTTGATCGAAATTCTCCCACCAAGCCATCAGGGTTGGATGATAATTATATCCCCAAAACATCCAATCCTCAATTGATAAAAATCCTTGAGAATATTTCAGGATTTGAGATGGGTAGGGAAGCTGCAAATTTTTATTTAATTTTATTTGTACAATTTAATTTTGAATTTTTATTTTAAATTGCCAAACCATCGAAGATCCGAATATATATCTGAAATATTTGGATATTTAAAAAATCATAACGAAAAGATAAATTTAAATTGTAATACGGTACTTGTTTGAAAAAAGATCAACTTGAGGCATATTCTCATCCCTCACTGAAATTACTTGTAGAAGAAAAAGTCCATCTTCCATCAGACATTTATTAACCGTTTCAAAATATGTTTTGTAATTTGAAACCCCGACATGTTCTAGCATTTCAAGGCATGTAATTCTATCAAATCTGCCCAATTTTGCTGGGGCGTCCCTATAATCCATTTGATAGATTTCAATTGGAAACCCTTTGCAATGATTCTTAGCAAAAGCAACACTTTCCTTGCACAGGGTTATTCCGACAACGGTCACGCCGTGATTTTCAGCAAGGTATTTACAGAGGGCGCCCCAACCGCATCCAATATCCAAAACACGCATTCCAGGCTTCAATTTCAATTTTTGGGCAATCAGCTCCATCTTGTTGGTTTGAGCTTCTTCGAGGTTTTTTGCATTCCGCCAATCCCCACAAGTGTAATTAAGGGATGGTCCAATTGATGCGAGTATCATTTTATTATCTTTTTTAAAAATAATATTAAATTTTATAAAGGATCCATTTTATTAAATTTTGAAAGGTTTAGCTTACGGGCTTCGTAATGCATATCTGAGTTCCTTTGTGCTAATTCTTTTGTCTGAAGATTAATCATTTTATAGAGGAACCAAAGACCAAATCTCATAAAGGGTGACAATAAGAGTTCAAGATATTTTTTATTCGTGAACCGAAATATCATTTCTTCTAAATCTTCAACTTCCCAAAGACCCTCCATATAGGTTTCCGCAAGGCCAAGTGTCCCTTGACTAAAAATACGAGCTCCAAACTCGTTCAAAGCAGTTGGATCTTTTAACTGCGGATCCCAGGGATTTGGACCATTTGGTTGAATATTTGACCTGACCCAAATCTCTTGAATTTTGCCATCAAAAGCCCAGAAAAATACCCGAAAGAATAAAAAACGAATTTGTAATACTACACCTTCAATTATGCCAAGAATTTTTCCTATCAGTAAATCCATTATAATTTATTATATTCTACAGATTATACAGATTAATATTCCTTTTACAGATATATTTTGCAAAATGAAGGATTTAAGTATAATAAAAATGTCTTTATATAATACAATATAAGTTTGTACAAAATACCTTTCTGTATATATTTTTATATATTTATTTTTTATATATTTTTATAATTGAGTTATTAAGTTATAATTAATTGAGGTTGGAACAATTAAAAACTTGTTCAATTGGTAAAAAAATCGAAAAAGATCTATGCGGATTAGGCTAGGGCAATGTAATATAATAAATCTGCTGTATCATCTTTTAATCTTTGTAATTACATTTAATTATTTGACAATTGATGGGCTTCCCAAATTCCCACTGTATACAATGTATAAAAGCATATATAAAAGTTTTTATATTTTAATAATATGTATAAATATATAATACAAGCTACCTCCGTCGCCTTCGGCTCCTTAGATAGCTTTTGATACTTTTCTTAATAGCCTAAATTCCTTTACTCGATCCACTACCACTCCCATCCCACTCTTACTCTTACTCCCACTCCCATTCCAATCCCCATTCACTCCCACGCCTACTCCAAATCCCCCTTCAACTCCCACTTCCACTCCCACCCCCATTCCCATTAGCTCCCAGTCCCACCCTCACTCCTACTCCCTTACATACTCCCAATTCACTCCCTGAGTGGGTAAGTATATAGGATTTTAAATGATATTTACTCCTTGACATATACGGGGTCAATTGATGGATTTAGGAGAATTTTATTTAAAAATTTTGAGCTGAATACTTTTATATGTACAGGCTCGTTCAAAAATTTTGGTGAATTCCATCTGAACAAATTACATATTTGTGCTTAGCTACCTAGTAAGCATTTTAAGTATTGTAAATAGTTTAATTTAATAAAAAAGTCGGAATTCCAGAGTCATTTGACCTTTGATCTCCAAAATTAGTAATTATGGAGAAAATGTCATACGGGTCAGGTCTGCCAAATTTGAAATCGGTTGTTCTATATGATCGAAAGTTACTGCGAAAAGAGCGTGACGGATTTGGCAAAAATCCCATTTTTCAAAAGATTTTTTGGCTTCCGGGCACCTTCCCCGATGTCCTACTCCAAAATAAGTTTCACCACAAAATTATACGCATTCGATTTGCCCAAAATACCAATTTACTTCTAAAAATTCACAATAGATCCTAATTTACGAAGATACAATACTCCCTTATGGGGATATAACGTATCTAGTGGATACTAAAAATGAAAATGACCCTGGTTGCCACACCTCTGGGCCGATTGACCCCAACTTGCTTCCCAGGCAAGATCAAGGTCCTGTCTAGCTATTCCACACAATATCTTTTGTGGGCAACTACTGATTCAAAAGCCTTAGCGCGTACAGTCAAATGAGCTATGTAATTTTAATATATGTATAGAATATGAAAGGTTGCAAGCAAAGAGTTCCTGTTTTGTGAAATGTTTTGGAATACAGAGGTAGAACAATTTACCTGGGGAGGATTTTAAATGACCATAACTTTGGCAGGAATTGTTTTAACATTAGGGGAATTTTTTGACTGAAAGAAAACTATTGTAAAAGAGCTGTCACAAATTTTTGGGCAGTTTGACCTTACCATGCCCTTTCCAGGGACCCCGGAAATAGAGTCTACCCAAATAATACTTTCCAAACATAATTTCGGCTATTACTTCTTAATTAAAAATGTTTAAAGGCCACGATTTTCAAATATTTATAGCCCAATATCCCATAATGTCAATAAAAAAGCTAAAAGTGTCCAGCTGTCTCCCATGGTCTTTCAGAGATCTTCAAAGTCCCCTCCCAACTACCTCCGAAAAACGGCGTCCTCAAAGGAATTCACCGTGTGACCTCGTTAGTTGACCAACCGACTTAAAATTTTATAGTACTAAACCTCAAAGTGTTTCCTTCGAAATGTAATCAAAATTTTAAGAAAAAAGCCCCCGAGGAAGGCGGTGTACATCGATTAATGAAAAAATAAAAGTTTCAACCGCCCGTTGACCTGGAGGAACCATTATACCAATGACCTGACCTTAAATTTGTCTAAATTTCTTATCACATCCGACAAAGCATTCTTTTCTCTACAGGATGGTATCAAAAAATTTTGACTTTATGTTTTAAAAGTAAGCGAAAAAAATCCTCAAAAAATTCTCGTCCTGTTAAAATTGGTGGCTTTTGAAACGTTTTGAAAAGGGGGGTGGGGAAACATGACCTCACCCTGGTCAAACGGTTTGGCCAAAATTGAAACTAATGGTACCAAAATGTTGTCATTAAATAAGCCTCTCATATTAAAACCTTTATAAACCTCCATTCAAATAAATTAAAATATTAAGCCGAGAAATCCTCCCCAGGTAAATTGTTGTACCTCTGTATTCAGCCAACCTAATTTTGCTTGAAATTTTTTTCAAATTGAGTGTTATAAAATAATTATAATTACACATTTTAAATTTATAATTAATAAATGCCCATAATTAATAAATGTTGCTATTCATAAATGCTACACCAGTACTTTAGTTTAATTTTGATTATACAAACGAGTTTATATAAAATAATAACTTTTCATACTCATAATAAAAAATTACACAGTGCCAATCCTCATAGCTAGCAGACCATAAAGCAGTTAGTTATAAATTGATAAATCGATTATTTTTGTGACATTTTTAAATATTTTAAAGTGTTGGATAAATGGGTCGAATATTTAAAAATCATTAAATGTTTAAATTCCCCAAGAACAAAATTGAGTGGTTTGTTTTGAATTTAATTATACATATACAATAGTATGAGCATATGTACTGATATATATTGTAGATATTTAGATTCAATAATTTTTATCAAGAATCTCTTAAACTCTTCAGACACAAAATAACGAGCAGTTGAAGGAAAAATACCCAGAATGCTGTAAATATCTAATTTAAATAATATAAATGATAATATAAAAATAAATTTATCTGTAGATGATGCATTGTATCAGTGTTTGTAGTAGTACTCGTATTAATCAAAGTCTGACATATTTTTTGCAATTTATCATAGATTTTGTACAATATAATACATTATTTAATTTTGTGACGCTATGTTATTTGGCACATTGGGGGATATGATTAAAAAAATACCTTTTACCTTTTCCCCCTATGCTATAAGTATAGGGCTTTGAGAATCGCCCTAACTACTTTAACATATTTATGCAAAAAACACGGGTTACTCGTAGGTGGATCTGTAAATTTCGGGGCAAATCCCCCAAATTGGGAGGATGGACAAATTTATTTTTAAAATTGTAGGAGTGTCAATTTTAATCTTAAAAATGTGATTTTGCAATCATTTCACACCTTAGATAGTGTACGATAATCGTAGATTATTATTTTTTCAAAAAAACGAGAAAGGGGAAAAGGGAAAAGGCATTTGCCTGGTTTTAATCATATCCCTAATTTATTCAATATAATTCATCCATTTACAATAATTAAAATTTTCGAATCTAATCATATTTAATAATTATTAATTGAACTTGCTGACAATGCGGATATTCTTAATAATATTCCTTTTAGGCTTGAATTACCTTTTATTTGTCGAATCACAAAAAAATCAAAATCTATTTATTTTGAATCTGCCACTATTTACACAATCATTTGAAAATTGTTCGTTGTCCGTTTTTGTTAATTTTTCCACATTCCTTCGCATCAATTTCGAAGATATTCCAATCCCCTATTTAAATTACAATGCATCCCACATCACGAACAAAAATCTTACTCAAATTGAATCATATCTCAAATGGAGCATCAATTCCTCCGCGATCTGGTTATTCCAAAATGATGGGAAACCTACCAAAATGATCAGTAATGTAAATCCAGTCCGTAAAGAATTGGTAAATATATATTTCAAAAAAGATTTATTTATTTTTGCCAATTGCTCTGATCCCTCGAACCTGGAAAATCATTTATCAAAAGTTGTATTAATTTCTTTCAATTTAATCGTTTGCATAAAACCGATTAAATATTCATTCAAAATAAATTCAATCCAACTTTTTTCATTTATAAATGATAATTGGATAAAAAGGCGGAAATATTTAATTAAAATCAATTCCCAAAGCTCATTCAAATCTCAAATTGAAATGCTAAAAAAATTATATCAAAAGCAAGTAGACTTTGAAACAATTAACCTGCATATTTATAAACGAGAAATATTAAACTTGGCCAAAAAAGAACATTCAAATTTCACTATATTCGAACACCTTTCGCGGGCAATTCACGAGCATTTAATTAAATGGCGATTATTTGCAAATGACTCTAGCGCCACCTATGCTAATGTGTCTATCTCAAATCATTTGTATATCCCAAAGATTAAACTTTCACTTTTGGACATTTCGACATTCACTTATTCAGAATTTGTCCCACTTGATGAAAATGCTAAAAACTTTTTCACATGTTCCCCCATCTATCATAATGGACTTCAATTTGGATATTTCATATCCGCATTTGACACATCGACGCTGATTTTAGTTCTACTTTCATTTCTTTCCATATTCGCATTATTTAGCTATATCCTACCCTTGTTAAAAAGCACAATATTTCTACTCCTAATTTCGCCATTTTTGGACCGGAGTTTCGAAATTTCGATTTTGTCCAAAAAATGGGCTCTTTATTTATTTTTGATTTGGGCTTTGTTAATGGGAATTATTGTAAATAATGGTTATAAAGGATTTGTAACTTCTGGATTTATCGCACCCCTAGGTGTGGAATTTCCGAAGAATTTGCTCGATTTAATTAATTATAAATTTGATATATTTGATATGGGGTTAATTCAACGTGAGGATAGGGATAAATATGTAGACACTGGCTATTTTGGATTAGGCAACGCTCATAGAGGGGAAATTAAAAATAATATTAGTTATAATTCTCATGAAGAATGCTTGGAAAAATGTTCTAGTGGGGGTTTTGATAAATTAGTTGATATTTATATTCAAAGATTTTGTACGGAGCGAGAATATCCCAAATCAAAATGTAACATATATTCCTATAATATTTCTTCTGAATTTAAAAATCGGCAATTATTTCATCAAATTATGTTACGAGCACAGGAAGTTTATAATAATGATTTATTTAGGGTTTCAGATTCGGATATATTTTTTTCTTTTGATGAAATTTATTTGCAACCCGTCCGAGATTGTCAAAGATCAGCAGTTTTAGGAAGCCTTAAAGAAATTCAAAGAATGGAAAAATATTTTGAAGAAAAATCACCAAATAAATTCGGAATTGGGAGAGAACCTTTTATGCATAATTTGGAAGGAATAATTCTTCAAAAAACTCCTGGCACTTATATAAAATTATTATTTACGAGGGTGACTGAAGCTGGAATTGCAATCAAATGGGAGGATCTTAAAAAAGAAAGGGATGAAGAGAATCATTTAATGAAATATTTTAATTTTACACGTAAAAGTAACAAAAGAGTTACAACTTCGCAAAAATTAATTTCAAATATCTTGACAATTTTTTTAATTTGGCTCGGGTGTTTATTTTTTAGCTTGATTGGATTTGCTTACGAAATCAGATTGGAGATATACAAATTTTTTCAAATAATTTTTAAATTTTTTTGTAAAAATTTTCTATCAACTATTAAAGGCATAAATTTTTTTGTAAATATTTTTATTTACTTTGTTTGTTTTAAAATTAAATTTTATTTCATGAATCTATTTTAGCTCAGTAATAAATAATATTTCTAAAGAGCAATGCTCTCCACGTGTTGTAATATTTAATAGCAAATAAAAATTAATATACATACTAATAAAAATATTTCTAAATAATTACTTTTAATTCAAAGACAATTTACTTTGTAATATTTGAAAGAAATTACCCTTTTCCCCTTCATTATAATATCCTTTCCTGCTTCCCACCTCTTGTTTGCTTTTAATTTTATTTATTTTGTTAATTATACTTAATGTATTGTTTTTCAATAAATATATCAGCATGCCAAAAATATATTGATAAAATAATTATATAAAATTTTATAAATTTCTGGAGGAAAATTCAAAGACAAATATTTAGTTTGGGCTTTTATTTAATTTTGTAAATTGTTGAACATGCAAGGTTTTTGTTATATTCTTATACGCCTCGAATTTCACAATAAATACAAATAAAATTGGAAATTTTAGATTAAATATCAGTATATCCTACAATATATAATTAAAATAATTACACGAGTAAAAATTTATATAAGAGTTTTAATTTAGAATCAAATCGAAAAATAATTGGGTCAAAAGTAAAAACTTAAAACACAAAATAAATTCTATATCGTCAAAATCAGAATGCTCAGCTTAAAATTCCTCTCACTTTTTCGATCATTTCTTCGGTTTACATCTAAATTTAAATTTTTGCCATTTACAATAAATTCTTTTGGAAATCTTGAATTGGTCCCTGAAAATTCTATAAAATTATGGCGCAATTTTTGTCTTCATTTTATTATTTTTGGTTTATTTAATTTGATACAAATAATAATACATGGTACAGAAATACTCTCCCAACCTTATGTTATACTATTTGCAATTATGCCACCTTGCTTGATTTTGGTTGTCCAACAAATGGGAGTATTTTATAAAGCAATTCCTGAACTTTTCAATCAGTTGAAAAATTTGGAAACTTCAGACGAAGGTATTTGAATATATTTTATTATTTTTATATATGTAACTAACAATTTAAATATCCTATTTTAACTCCTGAATATTATATTTGTTTAGAAAATACTAATGATTTTGATATTCTGGAAATAATGACAAAATTGTTGTTTTTTGGAGCCATTTGGGTATGTTTAATTTACCCAGTTATGTATTTCTTATTCCCTGATTCTCCAATTTATTATTATTTCTATTTGAAATATATTGACAAATATTTTCTACTTTTTTTCCTCGGAATTTATCAATCTTTTTGTTTTATTTTGGGTCTTGTTGTCGCTGTTTTTTCTTTTTTATTATTAGAGATATATGTTATGTGCACCAACACATCACTTAATTCACTCAAGTAAGTTTATTTATAAATATATTGTATTTATATCATAATATAAAATACTAAAATATAGGAAATGTTCAATGGAAATACAAACTCAAAATGACCTCCGGAATTGCCTAAAAATTTGGAAAACACACAGAATGATGAGCATAAAATTTAATGATGAATTTGGAACGAAATTCGTTTCACTAATTGTTGGGATATCCTGCACGGGACTTATTATCAACAATATGTGTTGCATTCTGATTTATGGAAAAATACCTCTCATTATTTATTCAATTTTTCCATTAGGTTCTGTAGTTGCATGCATAAATTTTTTCATATTTTTTTATCAATGCTCAAAAATCCGCGCCCTATCCTCGGAAATTCTGGACATCATTCTTGATAGGTCTACGCACTTGGGAATTATTGGCCACCAGATGGAGGTTAAATCTCTCCGATATTTCGGACTTCATTTCCTTTCATTTTACTGCATCAAATTCACAACTTTCCTCAACATTATTCTATTTGTCACTTCAAACACTTTTGCACTCTACATTATGATTGTCAAAAATTAAATGTTAAGATATATAGTAGTAGAGTACGATATATCAATATGTATAAGCTATTAGGAATATCGTGTAAAATAATATGTCATATGTTGGTAAAATAATATGTACTACAAGCTGCCTGCGTCGCCTTCGGCTCCTTAGTTAGCTTTTGATTCTTTTCTTATCGTTCTTCTCTCTTATCCCCCCACACCACAATCCAAATTTCCACTCTTACCCATCTTCCCACTTTTTACCCCACTCCTCATACTTTTATTAAATTTTCCTCCTATTCTACACTCCTACTCCTACACCCCCTATTCCCTCTCTACATACATTGCCACTCGCACCCCTACTCCTACATATACACCCCTAATACTCCCCTTCCACTCATGTAACTACCAGCACTCCTCCTTTCCTAATTCCCCTACCTACTCCTACCCCCACTCCCATTCCCCTTCTACTCATACTCAAACGCCCATTTCCTATCATACTCACATTCGCATTCCACTCCCTCTTTCCACTCTCAAACCTTCAATCGAGCGGATTTAAGATTTGAAATTCCAAAATCGGATTGAATCCGATGGGCTTTGGAGGTACAATAATAATAGTATTATATTGTACAATAAATAATCCAAAATTTTTTAGAAAATTCATAAATCCATAATTCTTTGAATTCCAAAATCAATATTGAAGGAGGGGATGTCATAAATAAGCCCGCCCAAAATATGCTTTTTTTTACTCGTAAATCTGCTTTTAAGAATCTAAAAAATGCTTTTTAGTGCTATTAAAAATTGAAAAAATGCTTTAAAATGCTTTTTATTTTTATCTATTTTTTGACACTTTTAACGAATTTTAGTGCGCAAAAAAAAATTTTTCTTAAATTATATTTGAAAAAATTTTGTAAAAATTTCAAGTTTAATAATGCATTTTGAAAAATTGCAATAAATTTTAAAATTATCTGGTATTTTTCATAAAAATTTTGAATTTTTATGTGCTAGAATGGTAAAAACGTTTTTTAATGCTCAATTTTTCTCCAAAAATGGCTTATTTTCTGGTTTTTAAGGCCAAAATTCTGAAAAATGCTTTTTAAATGCTTTGTTTCCAAAAAATGCTTATTGTGCTTTTTAAATTTTTATCATCTTTGACCCTGTTTTTTCATGAAAGGTCAAAATCCAAAGTATCAATAGGCCATTCACGGTTAGAAAAAATAAATGCTTTTAATGCTTTTAGTGCTTTTGGGCGCCCTTAGTCATATAAGTCATATGTGCCAAGTTTGAAGTCAATTGATCAAAGCGTACGAAATTTATAATGAAAAAACGGGCGGATTTATCTCAAAATCTGCCATTTTTGAGATATTTTCTGATTTCAGAACCATTTCCCGACGTCCTACTCTAAAATGGGCTTCACCACAAAATTCTACGTATTTGAATTGCCCGGAATCTCAATTTACTTCAAAAAATTCCTAATAAATCCTAAATTACCGAGATATAATTATCCCATATGGGGTTATAACGTATCTAGTGGATACTAAATATTAAAATGACCCTGGTTGCCACCCCTTTGGACCGATTGACCCCAATTTTGGATATGATTGAGATAAAATGGTTTGCAAATTATCTAAAACATTTCCACCCCTGTATTTTATTCCGTTCAAAAGCCTTAGTGTAAACAACAAAAATGAGCTATATAATTTTAATACAGTATATGAA
>JAAZTK010002545.1:0-10972 GCA_036507255.1 Megalothorax incertus | reverse complement strand
CAAGCAAATAGAAGAACTTCGTCTGGAATTGACGAAAAAGGAACAGGAATCCTCCTCAAATGCGACAAAGATGAAAACCCTCGAGGAGCAACAAAATGATTACCAAAGACATATCCTAGTGTTAAAGGTATACCTGCTACCTATTCGTACAGCCCTTTTGGGGATTTTAATAAAATTCCAGAATTCCTTATATGATATGAATATAAGGAATTCATATCATATAAGAGATGAGGTTCATATTTTTATGAACCTCATCAATTGAGGTTCTATAAATTCCTGAACTTTTTCATATCTTTCTAATAATAACTTTTGCACTTTTCCCCCTTTGAATAGGAGAGCCTCTGCGCGAAAGAAGAACATTATAACATGCTTCAGGGAGATGTAAGTAACTTGTTTTTGAATTTACATCAATATTAAATAGTGAGTAGTACTTGCACTACTTGTAAATTGTATATATTGTACCCTTAATTTTACCCATATAGAGATGAATTGGAATGATTTTAACAGATGCATATGTGCATTTCCCCATACTCCTAGACCTAAATTTTTAAAAATCTCTCCAAAAAAGCTAAAAAAATAAACATGTAAAATTAGTTTTGATCCAGGCTAGTTTAAAAATCTCGGGAAAAAAGGGTAGATCAGAGGATTCGGAGTCTGTCCGGACGATACTATTTGTAGTATTAAATATTAATACTAAAATATCCTAGAATCTCGAATCCTGGATCATGCTTTTAGCTAAACCAGTAAAGGAATATTTGCCGGATATGGAAATATACTTTGTATTTGTCTCCTAAAAAAGGGGGTCATTTTTCCATTTCCATTTGCAATGTGCATATGCCCAAGTCCGACAGCGCGAGTCTAGTTGTTACTCGTACAGTTTCATATGTACAAATATATTCGAAAGGGTAGTAAATCTGGAAGCATTGGTCCGGAAATATCATAAACGGAACTCGGGGTAAATTGGCGAATATACAGATATTCGCTTCTTTCCTCCTCGAAGGAAGGGGAGCATCTGGAATTTCTGATGTTATTTTTTATGTAAATCAGTCCTATACAATCAATGCTTTTATTTTGCACACTCATCTCTTTTAGGTTGAGGAGCTCCGGCAGCGTCTTGAGGAAAAGAATCGGATCATTGAGAAGAAAACTCAGGCGGCACTTCAAGCCTCTCAAGAACGGAATCGGCTGGCTCAGGAATTCAATGAACTTCGGGATCAGGTTAATAAATTAAAGATATATGCCGAGAGCACACTTGAATGGATATTAAATATTTTGATCATGAAATTAGATGGAGATTAAGGAGCGCAAAGTATCAGTACTCCAGCGTAAAATTGAGAACCTAGAGGATTTGCTTCGAGAGAAAGATGTAAGAGTTGAAATAATACTATTTCAAAGGGGGTACTTGAGAACCCTAGTAGGGAGATGCTGCATCTCCCTAATATGAGTATACTAATACCATATCGTATTACATGTTGTATCGTAGGTTCAAGTGGATATGGCTAGAAGCAGACTTGCTCAGCTCAATACGATGACATCAGTACCAGGAGGAGGAGGAGGTCAACAGGTGTTTGCTGGGACTGCGCAACCCCAGCAGCCGATGGCTACTGTTGGTGCAATGCAGGAGCAGCAGCTCCTCCAACAGCAGTATCAGCATCAAGCTTCTCTCAACAACAATTTGATCTCAAATTTAGAGGAAGCCATTCAGGATAAAGAGAAGCAAATTAATCAATTGCGTGAACAAAGGGATCGAGCTGAATCGGAGAGGTTGGAGGAGAGGGATTTGCATGAGCGTGACGTTCAAGAGACAAAAATCAAGGTCAGATCCGTAGAATCAGAATTGGAAAAGATTCACGTACGCTACGATCGGATAATTACGGAAAAGGTATGAATTGGAGGAGACTTTGAGTATTTTTAGTTCTAAAAATTTTAAATGGGTCAATTTTATCCAGGAGCGGCTCGAACAGAAATTGGAACAAAGCCAATCAGAGCTTGGCAAGTGCAAAGGTACCTAGTAGAACCATTATATTTTATAGATCTAGTTTTTTGCTTACTAAATAAAATCCAAATATTATTTTCAGCTGAACTGGAAAAAACTTACTATGAATATGGAAAAGGTCAAAATGAATATGAGAATGTGAGGTCAAAAATTGCAAAACTTGAGCTGGAGAATGAGCGGCTAAAGACCTCGATAATATCGAATGTGACAAGTGGCGAGATGAAGTTGAATATGCCGGGTGGGTCTGGTGGGCAGTCAGGACAATGGCAACCCTCCTCCTCTTCCTCTTCTCAATATCAATCCTTACAAAATATCTAATATCTTATCAGATAATAATAATATGAAGAATCCATCTGGCCTTAATATCAATTCTCCGACTGGCGTCGGTGGGCCAAGTTCCGGAATGATGGGTTCTGGCCCGAATAATAACTCGGATAACCCAAATCAATCGATAACCAAATTAAATCAAGATTTCCGACGAAGTCAAGCCGAACTAAGGTACTATAATACCTACCAAATATATAATTTTGTTGGTGGGTTTGCGTGATAACCCCATTATAAATATACCTACCTATATTTACCCATTGAACACATGAATAATTTGCATTTTTCGAATTCTCAGACTAACACAAAGTGATTTGGAGAAGTAAGTTTATATTGCATGCTCTTAAAGTAATAGTAGTACCTACTCGATAGTTTGTACCCCAATTATCCATAATACTACGTATCGTACTACTACGATAATATTGGTAGGAGTTACTCGTATTTGAGTTTGCCATAAATTTAAATAATATAGGCTATCGTACCTTTCAATTAATTCATTCACTCAAATCAGGGCCAAATTGGAGAATGAGGAATTGAACGAGAAATTGGAGAAAGCCACCGGAGAAGTGTATCGACTCAAGGCAAAATGGGAGAATTCTTTATCAGAAAAAGGTAACTTTCTCATATGGGGCAAATAGGGATTTTTTGAAATTTTAGAGAGATTTTTAAATTTTTAAATTAAATTCTTAATTAAATTTCCTATCAAAAACAGAAAACTTTCGCGAGGAAGCAGAGAGGAATCAAATGCTCCAGCTCAGGTTGCATTCAGAAAAAGAGAAATTAACCCAAGAAATTGATAAACTTCGAGAGGAACTCGAAAGGTCAGCCCAGATTCCTTCAAAAATAATTAAATTGTGTTCAATTTTGAAAAATCTTTTAATTTTTTTTAAATTTCGGGGACAGATTAAATACAAATCTAATGAAAGAGAAGATGTTAAATGACAAGGGTCAACAAGCTTACGATAAATTAACAGAAGAATATGATCGACTTCAAGAGAATATATGAAAAATTGACAATTGAATTCCGACGTCTAATGGCGGATAAGGAGAAATGGAATTATGAGATGACCTCAATTAAAGAATTTAATGACAAGTCCCTTGAGAAGCTTACCCGGCTATCTAAAGAGAAAGAGAACCTAACCCTAGAGTTGGAGCTACTTCGAGAGAAATATGACAAGTTGAATATAAATTATAATCGAATTCAAACTGAGAAGGAGAACTTAACCCAAGATTATAATGGGTTGAATGAAAAGTCGGATTTCATATATGCTCAGAATAATAAACTAAAATTGGAGAATTCTGAGCTCAAATGTCGACTCGAGGATATTCAGACAGAATTCAAGTGCAAGAATTTTGAGGATTTGAAAAATGTTAAATTTGAAATTGAGAAAAAGTTGGAATCGGATAAACAAAGGAGTAATCTGGATTTGAACGTGTTGAAGATTGAAAAGGATAATTTGGTCAAGAGTAAAGAGAAGCTTCAACAGGATTTGTTTAAGGTCCAGATGCTCCTCGAAGAGAAGATGATGGAAGTGGAGAAATTAACAAAAATCAATGAATGTACTAAAGATTGAAAAGGATAATTTGGTCAAGAGTAAAGAGAAGCTTCAACAGGATTTGTTTAAGGTCCAGATGCTCCTCGAAGAGAAGATGATGGAAGTGGAGAAATTAAGTAAAATTAATTATGAGCTCATGAATGAGCTGAAGGAGGCAAAGGATTTGAATGATATGAGCCTATCCCGAACCAGAGAGAATGAGGAGCGGCTTAAAAAAGAAAAGGATAAGATTAAGAGCGAATATGACATCTTTAAGGTATGATTTCCAGTTGAAATTTGCGTACAAAATGGTTTAACGTTAATTTATTTTATAGGAAAAGTACGAGCATGAAAAATTATATACGGAAAAAATTATTAACGAGAGATCTCAGCTCCAGAGTGAAATTGAGAGGCTGATGGCAAGTGGGGGAAGCGGAGGAGCGCAAAATGCAGAGAGGGAGTCTCTTATAAACGAGCTCAAATCCTCTCTAGAAGCAAAATCAAACGAGATTGAAACTCTAAATAAATCTTAATGAGAAATTGAGCGCTGAGGTTAATAGCAATAAAGATTTTTACAGTCTTAAATACCAGGAGGAAATGAAGAATTTAAATGAGGAGACCAAAGGGAGGGAGCAAGAGTTAATAAAAATGTTAAAACAAAAATCCGAGCAGCACGACAACCTTTCAAAGGAGTTGAATGAGCGGATGCAAGAGCTCCAAAGGATGAAGATGAATGCTGAGGATAAGGGTGGGGAACTCTCCAAAGTTCGGGCAGAGCTCGAGAATTTACAGCATGGTAAATTGAGGGAATTTGAAAAGGTCAAGGAGAAACTCGAGAGGTCAAAGGGTCAAGCGGATAAATATGAAAAGCAGTTGGCTAAATATGATGCATGAAATGACACAACTCACCTGCGAGCGAGATGAATTAATTAATCAGCTAGAAAAAAGCCAGGAACTTTTGGTGCAATTCCAAAAAGAGCTCAATCAAAAAGCGGAGCAGGTCAAATCCGAGGGTGGGGAACGTGAGCAAGAGCTAGTAAGGCTTAGGGGAAAGCTTACGGAATATGATGCGGAATTCCAAAGGATGAAAAAGCAGTATGAAAAAGATTTCCGGAGGATGGGTGAGAATGAGCAAAGGTTGAAGGAAATGATTAAAGTTCAGGAGGAAAAGATGAGAATTATTGAGAAGCAAGCGTATTGATAAGGAGCAGAGGATGGAACAACAAATTCAGAAACTAATTGGGGAGCTCGAGAATAAAGAGCAGAATCAGGCTCGAAGCCAAGGGGAGCAAGGAGCACAAGTTCAGAAGCTTCAGGCGGATTATGAGCAACAGATTAGCGCATTGAGGAACCAAATGGGCGAACAAGCTCAGGCACTTCGGTCACAATGTGAGAATGAATTCCAACAAAAGATGCAAATGGAGATTGATAAAGCCCTGCATCAGAATTCGGAGCATTTCAATGCTAATTTGAATAGCCAATTGAATGACCAGGTAAATAGTAAATTCTTAATCCATTATTCGTACAAGTCCTGAAGTATCAAATTTAATAACTAATTATTTAATTCATAACCTGACCAGGCTCGTCATTTTGAAATGGTATGTTTTTCTTATTGGGGGAAATGAAGATTTAATATCATATATGATACTTTTAGCAAATGGCGGATGAGCGGAATAAGATTAGGGCGGATATTGAAGGGAAATATAACCAGGAGATCAATGGGCTACATCAGTTGATTGAGAAGGAGAAAGTCAAGAGCGAGGAGCTCGAGAAATTCTTTATTGAACTTCAGGTATGGATTTCTTATGATTTTTAATGGGGAGAAGCATCTTGTAATTTTGAATTAATTACAAAATCTTTAGGATGAGAATAACCGGCTTAAACAGCAAATGAACAAGAATGTGGGAGGAAGCGAAGCTGCCATGAATGAGTATAAAATGAAGATCCAAGAGCTGGAAGGGAGGTTGAAAAAGACTAGCGATGATATGAGATCTCTCCAGCAGCAGAATCAACAGAATCAAAGCCAGGGAGGTCAATCTGATCAGATGGTGAAGCAATTAAAGGGTGAATTGGAGCAGAGGGAATCAGGTAAGCTAATTCACCAATTCATACGATACTCGATATCCGTACGATACTCGAAATATCCGTATGATTCTGCATACGGATATTTAAAATAAACCGTTCTTTTTCCCTATAAGAAATGGAGCGTCTCCTCGATTTGGTTAAGATGACTCAAGGTGAGATATTTCTTGAATTTTTAAATGGGTTTTAATTGAAATTTTGCATGTTAAACAGAGGAGCAAAATGCGAAAGACAAAAGAATTCGAGAGCTTCAAGAGTATGTGATAAATGTAAAAAATAAATGGAATAGGATTTAATGGGTTTTTTTTTAAATTCTAAGTGCTCTCCGAAATGCCCAAGGGGGTCAACCGCCATCACAAAGACAGATGCCTCTTGGACAGGGTCCTCCTCAGCAGCAACAACAAAGGCCACCACAACAAATGGGTGGTGGTCCTCGTCCTCCTGGTCCTGGCCAACCAAGTCCAGGTACGTTTTTAGAAATTCAGGGTGTAATTTGTTTTGGAAATGTGCCTATAATTCTCAATTTCTTCCATTACCCCTTATAATATAGGACCTAGTACTGCCATGGGTCAGCAAAGGCCCCCAGGTCCTGGTCCTCAGGAAGGAGGTCCCCAACCGGGCCAAGGCGAGCCCGGCCAAGAACCTCAGCCCACTCATCAACTGCCTGGTATGGCTACTGGCCAGAAATTCCTCGGCGACCTTGGGGTTAATATCCCCAATATGAATATGCCCAATATGAGTGGAATTGGAAAGCAAGCGGAAGAGGTAACTTGCTCTTTTTAGTGCATATTTAACATATAAAACCTAATCAGATGTTTCAATTTACAAATTAATAAAATGTGTTTTTTTCTTCTTCTTGAAACTTAAAGGGAACTCAGGCAGTGGCTGGCTTCCTCAAATCGCTATTCTAATAAATTAACTACATCTAATTACTACTACTATCTAATAGGCTAAATTTAATGTGCATCCTATATATAACTACTAATATAATACCTACTTATAAATTAAAATGCCTAGTCTAGATTATAATATACTTAATAGAGAGAGTTGAATAACTTGTTTTTCCTCTGTTGTGTGATATACTAGAATTTTAAGTTTTTGAAATACTACAATTTGTGCAATCCCTATATATAAAGAATATACCGGCGTCGGTGGAGGAGCTGGCGAATTCAACAAATATCAATTGCTTAAGGAATAATCAGTCTACTACTACTACTAAGGATAAGAATAATGATGGTGGTCGTGTTAAAGTTAAAATATATAATCCTAGTCCAGAGAGTAATAAACAAAAAGAGTCTAGTCGTAGTCACAATGTGAATTTCAGTAAGGTGCATAGGTCATCTAAGGTCAATAATGATAAAGATGTTATATCATTAGAGAAGAAGATGGGGAGTGGAGTTGGAGAGAATTTATCGGCAGTGTCTTCACAATATTTGAATAATTCCATGCTCGATTTATTTGAGGAAATTTTGGATCTTTGCGAGAGCAAATTTATGTAAATTGAGCGGATTCCGTTTGATTCTCAAGGAATGAATGAATGGTTATAATATTTTTGTTACTTTTTTCCTTTTTATTTTGGTTTAAGCCTGAAAGCGTGCTAGTCAAATTGCATTAAATAATAGATAATTTATATTGTGAATCAAGTCATAATTTATTTAATTAATACGTGTTACAAATTACAATAATAAATAATAATCAAATTGAATAAGATTAAATGTTAATAAAGTAAAATATATGCGAATATGGGCAAATCTTGAAATTATTTTTTTATCATATAGAATTTATGAAATTCGAGATCGTAAAGGGCTTTTAAAAGTCCGAATCATTTGAATTAAATGCTCATTGATGATTCATTCCCCGGCCGACACCCGACCCAAGCCAGGGCTAACTAAAATTATTACGATAGTTGGCGATGGAAATCAAACTATTGCATTGTAATCCTAAGTAACCAAATTATTATGAAACTTATTAGCAAAATTCTGATCCTGAGAATTCAATCCCGAAACAAAGTGTCAATACGCCATCTTTTATGAAATCAGCAAGAGTGTTCAATATTTGAGTTGGCGTCTGAAGTTGGTTGCATACGCCATCATATCGTTCGATATTTACCGGTACGTAGTAGCGATTTTGTAGTATTTATGTATTCATTTACTTTGAAATAAGATAATTATTAATTTGAATTTTATGTATATTAAAATAGGCATCAAAGACTTTGCAAATGGGGAACAAACCGAGCCAAATTGATGCTGCTAAACCTAAAATGCCGATAAATGATGCAATTGATACACGGAAAAAAGTGATAAATGGCACAATTAATGTAAGATCCATTAATTTGCTATTTCAAATATTATTATCGTACATGTGAAAATATTAATTGATTTTTATTAAAAACAAATACAACACAAAAAGGTGTCCAGGATGAAAGAGGTCGGTCCAAAAAATGACTGGTTCCAAAGTCAAAACCAGGCGATTGGGATCACTGAGGTTGAATTATAAAATTAATAAATTATTTAATTTGCATGAAACCATATGAAGGTCCCAAATCCTTTGGTGGATCAATTTGAAATTTCTTGGATCATCAAGGACTGGTCCAAAGTGAGCCAATCAGCAAATAAAATTCAATTCCAAGAATTTATTGGAGGTCCTTTGACGAACCATCTATGGTATGTTTCTAAACTTTTGAAAGTTTATTGAAAAAACTTTCAAATCAAAAGGTCACTCAGCTTAGAGATCAACAAGGGCCAAAATGTCACGGTGTTTTTAATTCTCAAAGAAATTAATGGATCATCCGATTTTGTCGAATATGGATGCTGGTTATCTTTATTTGCGAATGGTAGTACCTACTCTTACCTCCTCCTTTTAGTTTATAGTAGTATTTGTAAAATAATAAAATATGTTTATTATTTATGGTTAGATCAAAAGAAATACCCGTCCAAAGATATAAAATATTACAAGTTAAATGTTGGTCGGTATTTGAAAGTGATTCATACGTGGCCAACCCAGGTTGAGAATGACAGCATTCGCATTCATTGTAATGCCCTGGTCAAAGTTCCGTTCACTCCGGATTTGATGAAGCATACTTTGATGACATCCCAAACACTACCTGCGTTGACCTCCTCAAATGAAATCCTTATCCAAGATTTTGGATCTCTTTTCCAATCAAAGGAGTACACTGACTTCAAGCTGGTTGTGGGCAATGTTAAGATACCAGCACATAAAAATATCCTTTCAGGTATTTATAAAATTAAATAAAAGAGCGAGTTTTCAGTTCAATTTGAAATTTTTCCAGCCCGTAGCCCTGTTTTTGCCAAAATGCTTGCAACTCGGATGAAAGAGAAGGCAGAATCCAAAGTGGTCATCAAGGATTTTGAACCGAAAATTGTGAATGCAATGCTCGAATACATTTACACTGGGAAAACAAAGGTCAAGGAGGTGTCAACGGAGGACTTACTTTTGATTGCTGAGAAATATCAGCTCCCCCAACTCAGAGAAGAATGCGAGACCGTTCTAATTTTCGAATTATCAATTCTTAATGCGGCTCGGGTGGGGTTTCCTATAAATTATTAAATAAACTAATATTATATGATTATATGATAAATTATCAGTGTTTAAAGCTTGCTCATATGGTGGACTCTGTCGCTTTAAAGAAACGATCAATTGGCTTCATCAAGGGGTACCTATATAATTCTAGTATATTAATTTGAAATATTTTTATAATTATTTAATTGGACAGGAATCTTGAAGAAGTTACAAAGACTGAGGGGTATAAAGAATTGGCAAAATCTTCTCCGGAACTTCTCACAGAAATTCTCCTGTGGAAAAATTGACTTTAAACTATAATCCCTAGATAAAAATAACTTAAAATGATAATACTAATCCAATATATACTTTATATTAGGCTCAGGTTCCATTCGGCAACGGTACCGCGGTACCGTACCTAATTAGTAGTATTACAAGCAAATTTTTTTTATTTCAAGAGAGATGAACAAAACCTAATTTTGTAATTTAATGATATCCTGCCAGTGATTCTAATTAAAAGTGAATAAATATTCTTTCCTCAATGTATGACTGACTGGGTGACCCTGCAAATGCCCATTAATTCGTACAGCCATTAAAGAGCAAAAAATATTAAATTACCTAGATCACTTTAAATGTTAATTATATGTATTTATGAATGAATGAATGTAGCTGGTAATTTCCGAAATTCAATTTATGCAAAAAAAAAGTCTCGACTTGACGTAATAACATGGGTGCCAAAAATAAGTTGGGTGTCTCAAAGTCAGCGCCTCGAATTAAAAGTGGCGAGCTTCGCCGACGGAGGAAGTCAAAACCGAGCTGCCTTGTCAAGTTCAAATCAGAATACCCATACCTCTTCAACAATTGGAGGAGGTGAAGACTGGCGGAATGATAGACTGATTGAGGAAATTCCCCAAAGGGTTAACTTATTCTAATTGAGTTAAAGTTATCATCATATTCATTTGTAAAATATATATTTTATTCAGGTGGTAAAAAGAAGGTTTAGGAGAGTCTGGAAAAATCTTTGGAGGATTCTATTCGGAAATATTAGGACAAAATGAGACAGATTCAAGAGGGGATTCCAGCAGAATTTCGAGCCTTCCTTACCATGGATCATCAATTAAGCGCAATTTCAATGTAAAATTATACTGATAGTTAACGTATTGCAATAGTAGTATTGTATCATACAATATGTACTATTATATTAGTAGTACCTACTGCGATTTAGCATAGCTTTAAAAGTGTAGATTTAGGATAAAAATTGTAGGATCATGCCTGTTAATCAGTAATAGTATACCTATACCTAATGTAGTATTACATGTAGCAATTATTTTTACCCTCCTCCTCTATAAAACACCCAAAATTGGAATGAAATTAGGAACTTATTTTTATTATATTATAAATTTGGAACACGGTATTTTATTTATTGTCAAATTTCCACCTTTCAAATCAAAGTTTTAAAAAACTTTATACAAAATTTCAATACCTTATACAGATACAATTAACAATTTAACCATTT
>JAAZTK010002544.1:0-10972 GCA_036507255.1 Megalothorax incertus | reverse complement strand
ATTTGAATTTTAAGCGGGAAATTTGAATTTTGGGTGAAATTACTTGATAAGATCAGTTTCACTTTCATTCAATATTCTTCTAAAGAGAACGGGCTTTCTACACGGTTTACCCGTTTTATTAAGGTTAGGAGTTGAAGGTACTTGTTTTAAAGCTTGTGAAATGATGTCCGTTTGCGAATATGATCCGTAGAATGTTTAAGCATTTTGTGATTGCATTGAAATTGGAATCTTTTTTATATAATTTATCGTAGTAGGATCTCCCTGAGAGGATTTGCTGGAATCATATTTTCTATTACTGGGCTTCCTCGTCTCCAGATCCGTATAATAGAGAAGGAGCGAAACAAACCGAGATTGTAACTGGATGAAGTGCAAGGGGACCTGCTTTCTTCCTTTCGAGAGATTCAAATGCTCTTACAAATGGATCGACCATTTGCTCATCAAGTGTCATTGGGACGTAAATTTGTTTTTTTGGGTCAATAAGCGCAAAAGCTGGCCTTGGCGTTGTCATCCTCTCAACTGAATTATTCGAATCCTCTTTGAATCTCTGCTTGATTTTATTTTTAAACTTGTATTTTAGTCCATTACTATTAGTACCACCCCGGTGGATCGGGGATGTGGAGGAAATGCTGTAATCCAAAGAAGAGACGGAGGAGGAGGGGGATTGATAGAATCCATTAATGGGTTTTGCTGTAAGATCAAAGTGGCTCAGGTTGATCTTCGGATATCTGTGAATGAGATCGTTTCGGAATATGAAGACAAAGTGGTGAAGTTGATGCGGGATCCTCTTCGGAACTCATTTCCACCTCCGAACTATAACTTGATATCACTGCTGCTGGATCTGTTCCTCCGATTTCCGGTACAAAATCTTCGGATTTCAAGGTTGGAGAATACATTTTACTAAATGTCTGTGAGAGCGGGGTGAATTTTGGATAGGGAAATGCTTCTGCCTTGGGTTTGAGATCATTTTTCGGCATCTATAAAAATACAGGATTGAAATGCAAAATTTGGTTCAAGTTTATAAATATTTTTACCTGAGATTCAAGTGTAGTATTGAGGTGTTGTACTAAACGGGTGCAAATAGGCTCTCCAGGAGTAAGCCACCTTTCAAGGTCAACTAGGAACCTCACAGTCTCGTTGAGACAAACCTGAAAACCTTTGGAGAACTCGGATTTATCTCCATCCATTGGAGATTTTTCTTCCGGTTCTCTCGAATTGGGGCAATATGATTCGATTTCCTCCGCCGAAGATCTTGCACTATTTCCGAGTATTTGACCTTGGCTTCCCGCATTCGGTGCAGGTGATTCGGTTCTCCGAACATAATGCGGGCACTCGTCTATTATAATTAATTTTATAGCTGGATCTCTTTTTAAAAAACATTTACACTTACCAGCAAGTGTACAAGGTGTTCCAAGGTGCTTCTCAAGGTGTTGTATATGCCGGATGGCTTGGTCAACGATCTACCGAAATGTCAAATGGTATGAGGTCATATAATATGGTCATTGGTCAAGATGTCAATTACCTCTGTCTTTTCAATTCGACCCCGACCCTTTTTCATTGAACTTTGAGGAAGAAGCCGAGCCAGATCAGCGAGGCAATTATTCATACGGTCTCTTCTCCTCTTTTCTATAATTCTGTGTGAGAGGGGATCCTACAAAGCACAAATTGATTGATTAGGTTAATTGGACAATTAGATCTTGTAACTTGCACACGTTTACCCTTGAATTCTTCTTCTTGTTGGCAGAAGAGACAGGTGTCATGCTACATTGGGCAAACTCGTCCTCATTCATTTGGAATTCTCGATTCAATCTGTTTATGTGCACAAAAGAGATCAGATCAACACTTTTACATTTGCAAAACAAGCGTAAATATAGACCGCCCAAGATTTATACTACAAATATTTTATTTATCTTAAAGAAATTGAGGGCATAGTCTGCATAATAGCTCAAGTTTTGAATGTTTTATTTGCACTCGCCCAAAGAACTCAAAGTCAAGTGCAAAAAGGAATCAAAATGTAATCAATATTTGCCCCTCTGCACGTGTCCCTCTCTCAGGGTCCAACGCTTTGGAGGAGTACGTATGGTTTATGCAGCATCAAAATATATTCTTTTCACTCAACCCATTGCACGTGTATTCTTTGTACTTGAAAACTCGAGTATTCTCCTACTCCTTCTCTCCAATGTGTAATGCAATATACGAGTATAATGGCTCTAAAGCGCCCTTTTGTCGGGATTTGGGAAAATATTCAGCAGTCGTTATTCCCCTCTCAACCCGAAGGACATATTTTTTGCATTATATGAATCGTATATTATTGCGAGTACTTTGGATGTTGTACGGCATTGCAAATATAGGACTAAAAAAGTGCGGATTTATGCATTTTAAAGCATTTTATATATGTGCAATTAATGCTTGTAACAACTATTAATTTGCAAAGGAAATATAAGAGCAATGACTCAATTTTTAAAAAACATACTCTAGATATGTATCGTACGATATGATGCAATTTGAATTTCCTTAAGATTTAAATTCCGAATAACTCTTTTTGGAAAAAAGGACGCTATTTAAATATTATATAATATGGCATTCAAGTACCTAATTGCAAAACTACAATCAGGTACTTGAATGTTAATCATTTAATTATGAATCTATGATTTAAAAAAAATACAATTTAGATCTCGCATGATGAGTAATGACCCAATGACGCACAATAAAAATGTAACTTGACACACGATTTCCTATATGTATTATTACAGATTCTAATACGTAAGCAAATTAATAATATTATTAATACTCTATGTACAATAGATGATACTATAGGTAATTGGGCTAACCTTTCTTCAAATTGATTTCTCTCAATGTCCTCCTTAAGATTTAGCTCTTTTTCCAGCTCGATTTTTATTTGCGATGAAATCCCTTCTATATTTGGAATTGGAGCACCATTTCCTTTGATAAGTGAGAGGGTAATGTCATTAGTGGAGGAACAATCTGTGGAACTTGACGCCTTTTGAGACATTGTCTTTTTTCCGTTGTGTCCACTATTCCAGTAAGGTGGTTTGTTTTTTGAGAGGTCGCACTTTTTCCGTCGCAAAATCAAAGTGGAAGAAGATCCACTCATTTCAATCTCCGATATTACTACTGCTCTAGAGACTCGAGACTCGTATATTCCCCGAATTCTGTCTGCTCCCGTACTCAGGAGCAGTTCGTTCCCCCCTACTCCGGCTCTGACCTTCACCCCAAAAAACCCAAGAGAGCCCAGAACCGCGAAACGAAGGGGGCGAACCGAGAGAGAAATTTCCCTCAAAACACAAATCCAATATAACTTTCCGAAAGTCCTCGACGCAACTTTACGAGTATATAATATGTACGGAATATATATCCTTTTGAGGATTGATTTGATAAACTAACTCATCCGAGACTCCGAGTGGCTTGACCTTCAAATCTGGAAAGCAATATCAATCCTGATTTCAGACACAGATTCCCCGAGCTAAATCTCCCATTTACTTAGTAATGAGACTGGAAAATTTGTTGTTTAATATGATTGGGTGAAACGAGCGATTATAGGCAGACTCGTGTGCAAATATTATTATTATTGGCGAAAAATTTATGCTATACGATGTGAAGCCTGTGCCATTCCTATGTACTCTTAGGTGGTTTTGTATGCTCTCTGTATGTAAAGGTGCTGTGCTCCACGCGCAGAAGGCAGAAGGCTTTCCTTCCTCTCTCTCTCGCTCTCCCATCATAGACACGAGTTTGGCTCTGAGATAAGACCTTGGTTCACTTTAGTTTAAACGAGAATCTATGTATGCGCGTATTGCAAAAAAAAAATTGGAGGAGGTTCCTCTCAGTCTGTCTCTCTAGCTTCTTATCTGTAGAGCAGGAACCTCTGCACATTTCATTGCAAATACTAAATAGATAGCAATTGCAAACCCAGAGCTGAGTCTCGAGAGCAAAATTGAATGCGTACACGTGGTGATTCCGATTCCCCCCTTCCTCTTTTTTTACACAATCTAATAAGCCCTATAATTCGTACATTACTCTCAGAACATTGTCGACGTAATTCCTACCAACTACTTTAATGGCAATGAAACTAACTGGTTGGATTGTAAAGCATGTGGTAAATGTGAGGGTAAATTGCCAGTTAAGCCCGTTAAAACCCAGCTATTAGTAATCATGTTGAGAATTCTGAAAAGGCATTAAACTCGAAAAGAGAACGAGATTTCTCAATTTTGTCATTTGTCTAGAGAGTAGTAACGAGCAGTATAAGCTAAAAACTTCTGGCTAAATAAACTTATCCTTAGGATTAGAGATCTACTTTAAAAAATGATTAAATATTTAATGCAAGTTAAATTATAGGTATTTTATTAGAATTTTATTCTGTCAAATATGAAATATGCCTTGAATATAAAGAAGAAATTTTATAAAAAGATTTATTATTGGTTTCAAAATATTTTCATATATAAAAGCATATGTATTAGAACAATTTAGGTTAGGTTTTAAACAACAAAATACAGTCATAATTTATATTCCAACTTTTCAAGTCCTTTCATCCGCTCTTTGTCGCATTCGAGTAATAAAGTTTTGACTCTTGTTCTTCCTAAAGGCCTCGAAGGGATCGTTGACATTCATGCCAATACCTTTAAATTTATCGTAAGTATCCCTCACTTCACCCCCACTAATCGGAGCAGATATCCCTTGTTCATTAAGTCCAAGCCCAGTTCCTCCCCAACCCATCTTTTTCAAAAGTTGATGACCCTTGTTTGATTCATCCAATTTCATGTTGATGTCTGTACCCATTCCCCTACAAAGTCAAAGAATGATTAACACCTTAAATTATAATATGTCTCCAAATCCAAAATCTTACGTAAAGCTTGGGGGCGTTGGGGAACGTCTTATAGGACTCCTCGACCTCGATCTTCGCCTTCTCCTCTTAGAAGAGGAAGAGGGCGAGCGTGAACGTGATCTTCTTCTAGATGAGCTTGAGCTTTTAGATGATGGAGGCGTGGGAGATTTACTACAAAATAAAATGAACATTTAAAACTCATTAAAATCTAAAAGTACAAAATAAAACCTTTGATAACGCCTTCGTGGAGGTGATCTTCCCCCAGGAGAAGAGTCTCTTCTAATAGGAGAAGGTGAACGGGATTTCTTTCTTTTTCCATCTCGAATATCATCCTCTTTTTGCTTTCGAGCCAGATTTTTCATCTTGTAAAATTCGTACAACCCCAATTTCTCCCATCCTTCGCTGTCTCTCGGTCTATCGTGCATTGCAGGAGCGTAAAAAGCCTCTACAGCTTGTAGTAACTTTTCATTCGGTGGACATGGAGGTGGGAGTCGGATTGCGGAAGGATCAATTGGTTTATAAGCATCATCTTCAGGCTAAAGTAATATAAATTCTTGAAAATAGATTCTTTAAACTACCTATCAATAATATTTAACCTTAACAAGAGGAACCATAAGCCCAGCAGGAAGTTCATAATATGGCAATCCAGGAATTAAATCCTTGTCTGAAATGTTTGGAGGAGGAGTTGGAAATCCAGGGGGAGGGCGGCTCAAATCAGGGATAGATTGCTCCTGCTTGATAAAATGTTCTTGTCCTTGACCAGGTCCAGAGAATCCACTTTGAGCAGAAATAGGGATTTGAGGTTGCTGTTGTTGATTTGCAGCTTGTTGTGCCATTTGTACCATCAATTGAGCTTGTTGTTGCGTTTGAGCCGCTTTAAGAAGTACAGCTTGTTGAATTTGTTGCTCAATTTGCTTTAAATTCAAAGAAAATATTGTGAATTTCATTAAAAATTATAATATAGGATTGCAAACCTGTATATTTTGCACGATATGTTGACAAAAGAGTTGATGTTGATTCTATTTAATGGATTAAACCGGATAAAATAAATAGATTCTTATAATATTGCGATCTTACCTCATAACCGGCGTAAGTTTGTTGTATCGCAGTAGCAATACTATTAACAAGCACAGCATTTCTTGAAATCTGCGACTTTTTATAATCCAACCAAGTCTGGTTGTAATTCTGAAGGCTACGAACTCCTTGTGAGCTAATATAGTTAGATTTGGTTTCCCAAAGGGAAAAAAGCTTGTCCAATTTAGATACATTCTCTTCATTTCTGGCTTCAGATATCTTTGTATAGCAAAACATTGGTACAACAATTGATTCAAGAGCAATTTGAAGATCCTCTGCTCCTTTTCTTCCACAATGATGGAGCACATCGTTAATTAGATAGATTATGTGAAGTCTTTCATTAAAACTAGCGTTTGCATTCGTGGCTCTTCTCATAAGATATAAAGTAACCAAATGGTAATGACGAGTAGTAGGGGTATGTGTGAATATCCAGGCTTTTCCAGCACTAATTGCCTCCTTTGTACAGTGTTCATTTGATAGAATTCTATCAAATTCGCCGATATTTACATTTAGTTCTAAAATTAAAAGAAATTAACACTTTTATTTATTTTTTATATAAATCTATATACTACAGTACCTAGAGCTAGAGTGGTAATCTCGTTATCCGTCATAGTCCTCAGTGCTTCTTCAATCTGGGCTTGTTGCTGTTGCAAAAGTAATTGTTGCTGACCTAATATTAAAAAAGGTGTTTTTTTCATAAATTAATAATAAAAATTTAGATTTCCAACCTGCTAGATTTTGTTCACTCTGTTTAATCTGCTCCTCAAATGCAAGTTTTTGAGCTGTCAATTGTTCCAGGCTTGGAATTGGTGGAGAAGGAGTAACTAGTCCAGGTGGAGGTAATGATGATGGATTCGGTTTGATATCAAATGGATTCTCTCCTTGAGGAGGTTGCCTTTGCTGCTGGCTAGAATCATCAAATCCAAAAGGTTTCATTTCACGATCCCCAAAGTCTTGAAAATCATTAGAATGGGGTTGCTGGTCCCCATAATTGTCAAACTGTTGGCTCCGATTAGGTGGACGCTCGTCCCCTGTGAATATAAAATATATATGATGAACTGTTTAAATAAAAAATTAGATAAAAATTACAATGATTTCGTCGTTGCTGTTGGGGAGGATGTTGTGAGAATTTACTTCTACCAGGAGATCCAGAATCTTGCGTGAAATTAGGATTTGGAGTTTGTGAGAACCCTCTTCTCGGCTGTCTAGATATTGACTCAACCTCTTGAAAACCCTGCCTTTGCTGTTGTTGTCTTTGCTGTTGCTCAAATGGGGGTTCATTGAATTGTTGCTGTTCAAAAGGATTTGGGATATTCTGTTCAAATAGGGATGGAACAAATCCTCGTTGATTGGAGCCTTGTCCTCTGCTCCCTGAACCTGGACCACCACCGCCTTGACCTTGCATTTGATTAAATTGATTAAAGTTACCCTGTGGCCCTTGAAATCCACCCCGATCTTCAAATCCACGAGAATTCCCACCCATTTGTTGCTCTCTATTCTGATTATGTTTTAAAACAGCTTGCTCTGATGTCACACGATACATGTTAGTAATTATAATATTCTCCTCCAAATAGGAATTGAAATCTTGGGTTATTCTGTTGCTTTTGCTTTGTCATTGCTTCAAATTCTTGGCCTGGAAAAATATAAACAAGGATAGTTTAAATACAATAAAAATCAAGTTCAATAAACATTAAAAAAGCCGCTACCATTTCTGCCAACAAATACAGCAAGTTTGTCGATGATATTCCGCAAGTCTTCATCTAATAAATAAAAATAAAATCAATTAGATTAATTTACAACAATAACATGAATTTAAGATTCAATTCCAGTTTACATTTTACGAGTTGCGAAATAAATGTCAAATGCTCAAAATATTATATATCATTTGAACAACACTTACCATCAGGGGGTTGTGGAATGTCCATTTTGCGACCAATTAAAGTTGACACCAATTAACTTTAATTATTTGATATCAAAAATCAAAATTCGGGATTCGGAATCGGAATTCGATTGTTTCGGCAAACCATACAATCTAAATGCTGATGGAATTTGAGTGCGAAAAAATTTTCAAAATTAAAAGTTGAACCTCGTCAGTTTAAATAAAATTTTGTCCTCAATATTTCCTGTCATCGGCTGTCACCAATTAATTACAATTAGGTAAAAAATTAACCACATTTTAATATAAGGTAATATCATGCATTATTTTCATAAAAACCTCTCCAGATTCGTTCTCGTTGACTGGAGGGCTGCGCGGAAAACGTTCGGAGAATTGCTCGTATTTCTCCGATTATTCCAGGCTGCCTATTTTAACTTCCAGGGAGGTTCTGGACTTGGATTCGGGAACCCTCGGGGAATCGGTGGTTGTCGTTGATTTCGAAGTTCTCTGCACTGCTGCATAGGAAAAGGGTTCAGTTCGGAGTAAGGATTCGTTTGGAGTAGCCAGTTTTCAAAAAATCTCGGGCAAGTCGAACAAGGTCGGCCTTGAAGTCCTTTTCTACAGTACCGAGAGTCCTACTCCTCCACCATCGATTAAACCACCATGGCTGGAAGGCCATCCGTAAGTTTTTACTATTTCATATTAAAGTTTTAAAAATGTATTGTCATCCGAGGAAGAATTACATTAAAATTTTATTCAAGGGCTCCTTTCATTCCTTCCCCACTTTCCCCCGCTCTCATCCTATTTCACATTTGACCTTTACGGATTGGCAAAAGGGCCAGAGGTGTATTACCAATGTCCTCATTTCTTTTTTAATTGTAATTCAGAAGGTGTACAAGTTGCATAATCTGCAAAAAGTACACGTACGGATAGGCGGTTTAATTAATTTAATATATATCGTAGCCTGTAGGAATTGCCCTATTTAATCGAAGCAGTACAATATTTCCTATGAATGATTGAAGAATCATTAACGAAATACCTTTCAGTTTCATTCTTTAATAAACTTGCGTTTTTTAATAGGTTTAGGAGCTGAAGAAAAATTTAGAACTAGACCTCTATAATTTTTGGCAATATTTTATTCATCGTATATTACACACAGGAGTTTCTCCTCTGCACTGGAGTATTTTGCCAGTATGATACTTCGATATAAAATTCCTCCAATAAACTACCATATCCTGGAAAGTTTATCCGTGCCCCCAAGTAGTATTTCACTCAAAAAACCTACGTAGATAAGATAAAAAATTTATCCATATATACTGTAATCCTCAAGCCAGTTTCGAGCCTCTGATCGGTATATTTCTCAAAGTTTTCGGGAAAGCAAGGAATAATAATCGATTTACTATAAATTCACAAAGTACTACTGTACTGCTAGTACTAGTTTTTGCAAACTTTTGTTCTATAAATCTAAATATTGTTGACAATCAACCCGCGGCTCCGCCTTCTTTGGCTAGAACCAGAAAAAATTAGGCCGTCAACTTCCGGGTCGGGCAAATTGTTCTCTAATTAACTTAGAGTAGGTAATTTCTTTATATAGGGGCCAAACTGCTTTAGATATTGGGTCAATTTTGACATGGCGTGGATTAAAATGTGGTAATGGAAGCACTATTAAATATTAGGAGCTCTAATGTCCTTAAATTCATATTTACTTCAATATGCTTCAATGGTAAAATAGGCTGTAAATTGAAAATAACCAATTTAAATAGAGAGAGTTTTATTGCTGGCTGTTTTCATTTATTATTTTTAATATTCTCTACCTCCCTAGAGTCTCAAATGCCGTAATTGATACTTTCATCTGTATTAAATATTTGATGTTCCATGATAGTCTGGATGCAAAATTTCAAATACAATCATATACATTACAGCATAGTGCCTAGAAATTACTTATGATACCATAATGGTATCATTCGTATCTACTCATACTCCCGTGTCTCCTTTACCAGTTTAGATAATATCATAAAACCAAATCCAATATACTTGAGCGAACACAACTCCAAGCCCTAGTCAATTTCCCATTATTTCCTCAATAAATTGATTAAAGATATACGAGACTGATTAAACCCTCTATTCTCGCCTGCATGCCGTACTTTGGTAGGTACCTGGAAAAAATGACAAAAATTAATGGGGTTAAGTACTAAGTCGGTTAACGACACCCTGAACGGTGAACCTTTTCTTTATTTATGTCCTAAAAATTGGGAATTGTTAATTACTATTAGTAAATTACCAAACCTTCGACTTTTGATAAAAGAAAAACCTAGGGATGACAGTAATTTTTATTGAGAAGTATCTTATTAGAATTAGATAGTTATAAATATGAATTCTCCATGTTATTAACTTATTTATGTAAATGGATGAAATGAGGGCAAAAGAATAATTTGGAAAAAACTCAAAGAATTTGAATTTAAATAGACTATTTGACCTGGCAAAAGTTCATGCTAAAATATACGCATACTGGGCAAACTACTACAAAGCCAAATCATTTTATTATAAATGCCGCATTTTAAGAATATTTTAATAGACTCTACTATCCGTAATTGGAATTTGGAAATCAAATGAGCCAATAATTTGTCGTGTTCAAATTTTAGGGAAATGCCCGGATTTGCTAATTCGGATAATAACAGGAGTTGTCGAAGGCTATTCCGAGTCCATTTGAATTGCTAATAATACTCTGTGCTCTGCGTACTCGGTGTACCTATTTTATTGAACAATTTGCATACAGATATTCAAATTAACTTTGAGATTGTCGTAAATTTTAATTGAAATTGAAGCTCGCATCAAAAGTATACATGTTTTCTGAATTCTAATCAACATTTGATTTGGTTCTACTTTCTCTACAGGGCTACAGTTCAAATTTTCAAAGGGGTTTTGATTATAATCGAATCCAAAATATCCCGTATAATATAATAAAAGGATTCTTGATCAAATTTCGGGAATAGGATTTTTATTTGTCAAACACGAATACCACCAACGAGTAAATATCAAAGGAGGATATTAAAATTCTCTTTGCACGCCAACTAATTCTATTCCAAGCAATTCTCGCCATCATCTCCGGCTCCTTAGTCCTGTCTTGGTTTACAACCCCACCAGGCAAAAGAATTTCCATTTTATTATCATCGTGCTAGCATCCT
>JAAZTK010002543.1:0-10977 GCA_036507255.1 Megalothorax incertus | reverse complement strand
ATTTTAATTGTTAAAAATATTTATATCCAATGTCTACTTATTAAAATCATTCACCTTGTAATGCATTAAGGAACGACAATAAACAACTTTGAAATTGAAATTGAAATTGAAATTGAAAAATTTACTGTACATGCATTCCTTTACATGCATTTATGATTTTTTGCACATACCTACTGCATTTTACACCTGGAGATTTATGTCATTGTCGCGTGCCCAGTTTGAATCAAGCAGATACCGGCAGCTGATCTCATCAATGGATCCGACTCACCTTCATCCTCAATGAAGGCATTTATTATTGTGCAAATTTTAAGGGGTCTTTATTCTTTAGGACTTTTGAAAAACCCTGAATGCATCCACGTACCTCAAAATTTCAATTTGATCTCTCTGTACGTGACTGCTACTGATATTACTATACTGCGTATGCCAGGCTATCTGTGGATTAAACCTTAACAGAATGATAAAATAGAACTCTTTTAGATAAATTCCCCCAAGCCCGTAGAAGCCCTAGGGCCTAGGTCCTTTTAAACTTTTAAAGTCCCTAGGAAGTTTCATTGTAGCAAACATTACAGATATATGTACTATCAAAAGGAGTAGGGTACTCCCCTATCCTAAGGATAAGTGAAGTCTCTACGGATAGCATCTATCAGATTCTCTCTATCATTAATGTTGAATGAATATCGATAGAGGCAAGCTACGAAAATAAATTATGAAATTATGATATTATAAAACTGATTTGATTAAAATGCATATTGGCTATTGCAATTTCATTAAAAACTCAGGCCCCTAAAATATAAAACTGAATTCTCTATATTGATTTAGGTAGAGTACAGATAGTATTACATACGATATTAATACATGCGAGTATTGTACAACATATTGTATATTATACGATAGCTATTATAACATTTGCAAATTTAACATCTGCTCGATATACAGATAGTTTGCAATACAATCAATCAATGATTACTGATACTCATAGGAAAGTGCACTACAGTATCAATACCACTTCATTTGGAAATGGACTATTTTACGACCCCCGTCTTTCGGAATGAATTGAGCAATTATTTCTGCGTGTGCTTTCGATTGTGGCCAAAATGAGTTAACAAAGACGTTTTTTCATACCTGGCTTGCCAAAAAAATCCAGAATGAATCAAAATTTGAGAAGAAATATCAATTACGTACCATTCAATTCGCGTGGCGTTTATAATGTCCAGAACATCTGCAAAATGTGACGCCAACTGCTCCTGTGACTTTTGAATAGGAATTGCCCCAGTAGGTTGACCGTTGAAATGTTTGATCCGGATTTGTCCTTGTATGATGTATACTGTATCGTTTTATCTGTAGTAGCAAGAAGTCTGGATGTCCGAGATGAAGTTGGTATGATCGACTGAAAATTCGGAAAAGGAATGAAATTGTGTCAAGAAATTTGCTTTCTTTTATACCCTTCAGGATTATCCAAAACGTTTCTAAACGTATTGTATCAGTTATTACAATACATAATTGTTTAAAGGGCTTGGAAGATAATCCCAATTTCTTGGAAAAGCCCACAAGTTTTATTGATGATTCATTCGATCATCTAGTCTGCAAGTAAGACTAAGGATAAACAAAAAAGTAATATTACTCGAATTGTTAAGTAGACCTACGAATAGCCTATTGAATCCATATTTAGATTTTTGGAACGTACAACTAAGGGTGTCAAAATATGTGCCCCAAAATAACACATTTTTAATAATGCTTAAATTAATCTTCTTATTAAATATTAATGTCATATTTTACCCCGGAGAATGGTTTCCACACTTCTTCCCGAACTTGGAGGAAACAAAGAGGATATATAGGTAATATATTATATGCTCATTGTCATATGTGACGAGAGGCGGCTGCCACAGAATGGATAGAATGATCAAATTTGGGTAAAAGCATTGAGAATAAGCTGCAGAAAGCTGGGAAATGAGTGCCTCTGCCCGTTTTCTCTCCTTCCGGGGATTTGCTACTACGGAAGTTGTCACCTCCAGGCCTTAACATTAAGCAAATATCATTCTACCCTTATTGGTATAACGGTATAACCTATCTAATTACCTAGTATATAATACTATGTACTATATTGCTACCATTGTATAATCTATCAGTTTGAGTACCTAATCCTATTGTATTTCTGAAATTCTGAAAGCATTTCTAAAACTTTGATATTTTGGAGAAATCTGTAAATCTCCACTAACCTAAAATCTAAAATGCAAAGTTATATTGGAAATATTAAAAGGCTAAAATAAAAAATGTGATTCTGATCAATGTACTTATACTACGAGTTTTATAAAGTTGATTTATTTGGCATTTTGAATAGATACAGATATATTTTAGCTACAATTAAAAAATTAATTTGGACTATATGTACATACGAGTATAACAATTATAGTTGTAGAGCATTTTTGTTTAAAATGACAAAAAATGACAATACAGTTTACCCTTGTTTGGATTCTTACTTTTCCTCAAGTAATGAGAATTCATTAGGATAGATTATAAAATACAATTGTAGGATGAAACTTAACATATACTTTTGCAAATGATGAATGATAATGAATCTTATTAATAATAAAATATTAGATAGTTATCTTACAATTTGAATTAACTGCCCTAAAAAAATACAATTATACAGAGGTCAAAATTGGGTAACTTGAGCCTTCCAGAAAAATAATAAACCAATATTTTTAAAAGTAATACGATAGTATACTAGCTAGATTTTATTTATTTAAGTAGTAGTAGGTACCTAGTAGATTCGATAGAGATTATTCGTAGTAGATTCACTTACTTCTAGCTTGGTACAGTATTAATACATATCGTATAAACAGAATAGGTGGTAATTACGAGCATATAATAATTAATACAGTAATTATAACAAAAGTTAATATTAAAACCAAACATCAATAGCAAAAGCTGTAATAAAAGTTAATATAAAAGGATATAGGGATAATTAGCTTTAAATAATAGAAAAGAAAAACATCTTCAATTGCATTATTAGAAATTAGAATAAAAAAGTCTGCAATTAAACAAGAGGGTAGCTTGCTTGGGTGGCGATACCGCACTGATTTTTTCGGTTTCGGGCCATCTTGACAAAGCCTCCATCTCCCCACTGAAAGCAATTTTAAAAAATTCCAAATTAAGCCAATTTTTAAAAAAATGATTCCAATTCCTACCTTCACTCCCCAAGAGTTCTTCACAAGCCAATAATCATGTCCATCCTCAGTTCCATATCCTACAACCAGAACCCCATGGTCCAAATCAGTGGGTGAGCATTTCTTTTCAATGTATACTCCAGTCGAGTAGAATTGGAAGGATTCATGAGATGCATCAATTGCAACCGAGACTGGTCCAATTGTAGCAAGAGCAATTTTGAGCTTCTCCTCATCTCCAGTTGGAATATCAACAAATCCACGGTCATCTGCTCCTTTATTGATCTTTTTGTATCGGCATTTATCATCTTGAGCCTCATAAGGGTAGGTGCCTTCAGTATCAATGCCGTGGTTGTCCTTAATGTAGCGGAATGCATTATCCATTAAGCCCCCATTGCAACCTTCATTCCCATATTTGCCAGAACAATCAATGAGATTCTGTTCGGAGAGGGAAGTAAGCTTTCCAGTCTTGCGGAAATGTTGTCCTTCGAGGGCTCCAGTTGTAGAGAAAGACCAACATGACCCGCACTGACCTGGATCGAAAAAAAACAATGTATACTCCATATAAATAAAATACAAGCCAAGGTCTACCTTGATCCTTAACGGGTGTAACAGCCCCTTTTGTCCTCCAGTCCATCTCATCTGGGACATTGACATTATGTGGTTCAATGAAAGAGACTTTGGTAAGCTCGTGGAGAGATTGGTTCCTCAAATTAGGTTTATAGCCATTCATTATTGACACGAATTCATGAGACCTACAAAATAAAATCGTTAAAATATTTAATAAGTATTTTACATAATATTAATTTGACTCACAAAAGGTCCCCAAAGTGGTTCATCCCTGGAATTTTGAATAAAATTCAAATTAAAGCACAATTCCATAAATTCTCCAAATAATTTGCATTTTATAATACATTCTGGCCAGAAACTACTAATTAGAATATTATATAGAGCATAGTGTCTAGACAGCATAATTGATTAAGAGTTTGGACATCAAAGGGAATCATTGGTTCATTAATTAAATTAGGAGTGTTGGGCTTACGAAGCTTGTACGAGTTTGCTTCATCTGAATTATGTTTGGCAATCCTCCTTCGATTCTCCAGATATATTTTCATCCTGAATTTCTCCTCAACGTCATTCGAATAAGTCTTTTGATGAGTTTGCTGTGAAAAAACAAGATAACATTTTAAATATTAGATTTGCATATAAGGTCATGTCCAATATAGGAAAAGTAGATATCATCAATGCATAGCTTATTAAGTTATTATCATAATCATATCTAGCTCTACGAGTTTACCTACATACTTTGAGATGCGCAATTGATTTTATAATTTTGCATAATCAATCGCTTTAAACTTTAATTGACTTTTTAAGGATGGTTCTATTTTATTCTAGCAAAATTACGCTAATTGTCCAATGCAATGCCAATTAAATCCAGAAGTATGACTCATACCAGTCAATGCAATGTACTAATAAATTATGAGCTTTAAAAAAACACCCCCATTCAATTCATAAAATTAAATAGGCTCTATTTTATGGGGGCAAAATATATATCTCAAATTCATGATTTATGAGCAATTAATTCAATTTTAAAGGTCATTAAAGGTCAAGCTCACCTTGTACTCTAGCCATTCTTCATGGAAGACGTCGAAAAGAGAAAGCGCAGAGGATATTCCCAAGCCCACCACCAAAATGGCCAAAATCCCGAATCCTCTCATGTTGACCTTTAGTTGGATTATCACAGACAAAGGTACACCTCTGGAAGTTGAGGATTAGTTGGAAGAAGGGCTGAAAAAACAATTAAAAATAATTAAAATTCGAGAGTTGGCCAAACAAAGAGTTTCAGCTGATATTTCAAAAATTTAAATCCTTCCGGGTCCAAATCTAGCGTCTTTTGGGACACAAAGGATTTGGCTTGGCTTTGGGATTTGTGTTTCAAATTTATTAATTTAAAGTAAATTATTTACCTTTGAAATGAGGAATTAATTGAATTAATTAAATAAAAATGTTGTTGTTAACAGAGTGGAAGATGAGTTGTGAAAGAAGCCAGACTAGGACCAAACACACTTGTTTTATATGCAGGGAGCTTCAGGGCGGAATGACTGATATGATCGAGTCATGTGCTTTTTGGAATAAAAACATTTACCATTTGTTAACTGTATAGGGTAATTGCGTTTCATTTCATTGGCATTTGTCCAGAATATGCAGCAATGCTTAATTTCCATTTAGGTATATATTGAGGCTTTTAAAAGCACATGACGAGATACGGTATAGGGAAAAATTGAGTCACCAACTGAATCCCTTTGACTGATTATGAATTTATCATTTATATAATTACAGCAAATATTTACCCTCATTTAGAACAATTGTTTAATCATCGATTGAAAGATAATGAACAGTTTGAGAAAGTTTTTAAGGAATTGCAAATTCCAGGAGCGTGAATATGCTGATGAGTTCATTGATTTCGGACTTTGGAATAATTAAAATATTGTTACTTAAATTAGGATATAATTCAAAGGCAGATAATGGTTAAAAATGATTTATGTTTAAGGGATTCGATAGGAATGGATTTAAGTAGAAATATTTAGAAATAACCAGTTTGCGTGAAAAACAGGGTAGGATCGATGACTTTATGGGGAAATATGTGCGTCTTTGATTTGGATTTTTATATATTTTTCTTCCTCTTTCATCTTTAAAGATTTATACATAGTCATATCATAATTGTTAGCTCTTTTTAAAGGACATATGCGATGGACAACGAGGTTTGACGTGTTGACACTGGAGAAAAAAGGGTGACGAAAGGACGAGACATTCCAAAAAGAGCTCGGAGAGAACGTGATTTTGATAATCTTGATTTTTTCCAGAGCTCTACGAGTACAAACTGGTAGTACAATTATTGTAGATACATACCCAAGTGCTTATTTATTTACTCTATCAATTAAAAGTTGATTTTTGAGTCGGGAAAGTTTGTATAAATATTTGCGGAAGGAGATTAACCAGAAGCGAGATATTGGATATCCGCGTGTGCACTCGTAAATAGGGAAAACTCATCTTTAGTTGGAATGAATTAAATGCTAACTGGATTCTAGAATTCAAGATAAAAGTGGATATACTATTACTGTATTACATTTGATTCGAATGGATTCATATACGGATAATGATATAGAGTTTCGAGTACAGTTATGATCTCAATTGTAGCTTTAGTTCAAATGTGGCTTAAGATTTGCATATGGAAATTATAGCTAATTGCATCAGAACCAGAGACATAAATTGCAGATTGTAAATGGAGAAATATATGTCAGAATATCCGTACAAGATTTAACCTTGATGTTGTGGAAGTGATTTGCTCCATTATTCCTTCCTGGATCTATCGTAATTGTATGTTGTATTTCATGTTCAGGATTGGTAGAGAATTGAGGTTCTCGGATTTCAAATTCAAAGAGTTGGGAAATTAATCTTGAAGAATTTCCCTTCTTCGGAGTCGGATTACACAGATTGAATGCGAAATCTATTTTTAGAAAAGAAAGTTCAAAATGCTGAAATTGGATAAACTTATCAAAAGAAACTTTTGGCTTGAACTTGTCTATGTGCTTATCCCAGAAATTGACTTTTCATTTAAAAGAGATTTAATTAATTCGAGGCATCTTCCTCAACATTTCAAGTATACTAGAATTATACCCACCGTTTTAACAAATGAAAAAGTTGCTTCTTAAAAAGTTCAAACAAATGGATTACCCTCGCTTAAAGAAATCTATGATTGTTCAAGTGCCTAATTTTTAAAGAAATTCAAGCTTGATAAATTAGGGCATAATTTAATTGCCAGAATCAAAAAAGCCTATGTAAGTAATGGTAACTCCTACCTATAGAACAACATTACTCGTACCGACGTACTTGTAATATTAGAACTTCATCATTGAATACAAGTCATAATAAAAGTTTTCCAAGTCTCTCGTTCACTCTTTTTTATTCCATTTGATAACCCGAAAAGATCTCTCTGAGGCATTCAAAAACTAATTATTTCAAAAAAGTAGCAATTCTAACTTTCTTTTTAAATCATAAAACAAAATAGCCATTCTCCAGTTGTACTATTAGTACTTTGCAGCAGGTACTAGTAATTGGAGAATCCTTGAAATATCCTCAGGGTTCTACTCCTAAAAAAGAAATTTCGCCCCATTATTTCTTTATGAGCTGGAGTTGGTGTGACTCGATACAAAATAAGCAAAACTTTTCTTCATGAAATTCCCATTAGGGGAGTGCAGCCACGAAGAGCTTTTTAATTGCTTTTTCCCATGTTATGAACATGATATGATGGATATGTTCAATCCTAGAACTTTTTTACCCGGGGAAATCTCTAGATTTTTGTTTGTCTTTCTCATAACTCATAGGCTCAGTGCAAATTTATATCCATCAGATATAAAACCCATATTTGAACTCTTATAGACTCATTCTTGAGCCTAGGCTCTAGAGAATATGAATACTCGGTCGTAGAATCCTCGCAAAAGCCCCACATCCCGAGGAAAATCAATAATGTTTGCCTTATAAAAAGCCCGGGTTCTCGGGGAAAGTTAAACAGAACCAGAGTCAGTCTGGAAGAGAGTGAAAGCAGCTGAAGAGCTTCGCTGGTCCAATTTCCGGAATTATTTGTCCAGAAAATAAACCAAATTAATCTCCAATTAGCCTCAAGGCGATAAAATTAATCTGGGTAGTGTCAATCCGAATCATGTACCTGACACCGTATTCAGTAAATGCAGAGCTCTTTATTGCTTTACGGTAAGCAACAATTTTCAAGATATTTGGCTCAATTAAAATATATATGTTAAAATCTCTCGTATAGCTGATTATAACATGTGAATAAATGGAAAAGTCAAAAAGGACTAGTTTTAGGGCATATTGCATTGAAAGTTTTGTTTTGGAAAGTGAGAAATTCCAATCTTTTTTTGGTTTGGAAAAACTTTAGATTGAGATATCTTTTGAAGATAAAAATCCAATGCGTACTTTGTTCAGATTAACCCTAATCTTTAAAGTCAATACATAATAGTTTATGGATAAGAAAGACAAATGATAATGGGAACACTTTAACCGTAACGTCTTTGAATTGATGAACCAACATTCTTAATTTCTTAAATTTATCACCCTACAGCTGGATCTTTTGGATGATTCAGTCAATCCATAATACACAATATGATAATCGCATAAGCTATCGTATCTGTATTAGAGGAGAGTTCAAAGGGAAATCTGGAGATAATTTGATAGAGTTAATTGGGCAGCTAAAACAAAGTACGTATACTATACTATGATAATACAAAGTACATATGTATGAATTATGTGACCCAAAGGTTTGAAATACGTTTATTGCATTAATGCACTTTCAACCTGTATGATTCCCCAAAGTTATCCATTGGGGCATTAATGAATAATGATTGATTAACGATATAAAATCTTACAAATAAATGTTTAATATTTATCTAGTGACGTGGACTATCATTACATCCTCAGCTCGAATAATTATGGCCAGATCCCTGTGAAAAAATCTCTCAAGAGCTTGGCCCGAATGGTAAATTGTTTTATTTTAGATTATTCCCTTAAGATGATATAGGCATCTATATTAACTTGAATGTCCAGGCATAAATCAGGGTTTAAACAATTATATCTTGACATTTATTTTAGGTTACAGTGTATTTCAAACCGCCTGGGACAAGTCAATGGGTCGAAAGGTTAGTTTAGAATTCAGTAAAATAGGTGCAATACCTACATACATGTACAATATAATAAAAAGCTATGATAATGCAGGGGAGTGACAGAGACCGTTTACAAGAATAAAAGTCCAATATTTCTTACAAAGGTAACTGAAATAAATCTCCGGCTTATATTGTTCTTAACCCGCTTTCTCAGTTTGGCCTTATCACTGCATTTCACCGGGAGATTTTGAGGGGATTTACCCGGAACGGATTTATTATTTTATGGAGCAAATCCCTCCTGCTGTTTTATTTTAATGCCCTTTGCCGTGCTTCTATTGTACTAATTTGTACGAGTATAAATTATAGTTAAATGCGGGATTTGTACTTTTCAGCTCTATTTCCAATTCGAAATTAAGGATGCTGCAGCCATGCTCCTACGTTTTGACGTCCACGACATTGAAAGGAGTGAAAGGTAGTCGCTTCTTTGAAATTTGATTAAAAAAATCCCAATTAAAGATGATCTTTTGAACGTTTTGAAGAGATTCGGACTTTCTTGGGTCGGCTGAAACCAATTTAGAAACCCTACTAAATCGAGGATCAAAGGGTCCTGGAATTGACGATCGAGCCTCAGATTAAACATAACCCTTTTTCAAAGGACTTTCTTGAAATTAATGTCGAGCCTGGAAAAGTATTTTTGCGTCTGGAAACGTTACAAAATATAGAACAAGCCGTAAGTGCTTTTTATTCAAGATCAAAGATAGAGAATGAAATTATAGGAAATCAAATTTGAAACAGCTACTTCTCCAATTGGGTGTCAAAAGGAAAGGAGGAAGTTGTTTTCAACTTGCGGGTCAAAGGTCAAGGCAGCCCTGCTATTTCGAATTACATAAACTCAATCAAAAGAATCTCTTCGGAGTGGCTCACCCATATTCTCTAGTTCATAGGAGCGAACCGTTGATCATTGATGGGGATAATGACGAATGTAATAATTTTTTATAAATTGAAATTGGTATTCTAATCAAAGTAGTTAGAATTTCGTTTAGTAAGTAGACCAATTTCCAAATTAGGATTTTTGAAAAGGATCAATTTTGAATGTGTACAAATTCCTAAATCAACTTTTCCCCGTTTAACTTGAGATTTCCAAGTCAATTTTGGGGACTTGCGATATTTTCATCAATTTTTCCCATATTTAACATTGGATCCCAATTCCTATCTAAATACACGTAATCGGGATCCAGCTTTTTTAAAAACCTCAAAATTCCAAAATAAAATTTGGATAAGAAAATTAGCCTACTTATTAACCGGGAAAAACCTCGGCAACCTTCTATACATACCTACTTTGCTAATTAAACATTTGTGGAGTAATTGAGAGATTAATATATTAATATATAAATATAAATATAAATATATAAATATAAATTATTATATAAATAATGTTTATTATTTATATTAATAATATTATTATTAATATATAAATATATTAACATTAATATATTAACATTTTGAGGTTTAATCTTTATATCATTGCATTGCACATTGCATATTGAACAATGCAATGATATACCTTACCCCATATATGTATACCTCGTGTGCCGAGACTCGTACTGAACAGGCGCAATGTTCGGAAAGGAAGCATAGGGAAATCCTATATTAAATACATTTCTTTAAATTGCGTAATATCTTTTTAATTAAATTAAGATTTCAGAATTTAAATTCAAAATCTAATATATTTTTAAATGCTAAATCCAATGTAAATGTTAAAATCCACAAAACCTATTTTTACGAGTTCCCTAATAAATCAAATGAGAGTTCCCATCTCTCAAATAAATGTGTCAGGATTGACCCGAAATGACTTTGAAAGGTACGGTATCGCTTCTGGCTCTTGTAGCTAAGATCAAAGTGTAGTAAGTACAATATACCTGTATGCAATACACAAAATTTGGGCATTATACTAATGAACTTTTTTGTGTTTGTTACAGGTATCTGTTCTATTCAGTTTAACAACTGAATTGCCTGGCTTCGGCTGGACAATCGATTTGTTAAATTTATTTTTGGGACATAGTCACCCTTATAGCCGTTTACGGTGTTGGGGTGGCGCGTGCTCTGCCGGCATTGCATTACAGTCGGTTTGAGCA